>JAVQJF010112590.1:0-67613 GCA_036023855.1 Gadopsis marmoratus
AACCCGCACCTTTACAACTACCCAAACCATACCGGTTTGGTGCAGCAATCGTGGCTCAGATCATGCGTTTGTTTGTTATCGTCCTCTCCTCCCCTAGACACACGAAGGGGGACGTAACATAAAGCAACAAGGGTTAACATCAGGACCCGTGTCTGTTCACCAGAGGAGGTGGAAACCCTTGAGACACACACATCTGCCAGACTCGTTCAGGGCCTGGTCCTCCCTCAGGCTGTATGGACATCTGCCAGCACAGTCCCCCTGGTCCCCCCTTCTGTCCAGGGGTGAAAGGAAAGGATGAGAGTGGGAGATATGAAGGTCTGACCAGAGGGAGAAAGGAAATTGTTGATTTTTCGAATATCAGTTTGACAGCCACATCTCCTGACTGTCCACGGATAGGTGTTTAGGTGTTTTTGTAGATCACTGTGTCTGTGCATGTGCTTACAGTTCATATTCTGCATGCATACAATACTTTACTGTGTGTATAAATGCAAAGAGTGCAGCTAAAAGGCCGGTGAGAACTCTCTCTGAGTCTCTGTGTCACTCGATGAGTCAGCATGTTGTGTACTGAAGTTGTTGTTGGAGCAACAACAGAGCCTTACCCTCCGAGTCCCAGTGTGCCTCATTAGCGGCTGCCATTTCAGCTCTTGTTCCCTTGTTAATCACCTCAGTCAATCACCTCTGTAAAATCGCTTAAATTTAGTGATTAATTGGAGAAAGCTGAAAAATGTGACTCAGTGTAGATTCAGGCAGCTACAGAAGACGCACACGCCTGCAACCAAACAGTATGGGTTTAGTGAGAAAAAGTATGATCTGGAACAGTAATTGGATTCAAGCCTGTGTGTGTCCTTCTCAAAGTAACGTACTGTTACTTTAAGTTTTGTTGCTTAAGTACTGTTACTGACTTTGAATATTCTGACTAACAATGCCTTTGTAATAATAAATTATTTCTTATGTTTCTATTGTAAAACCTTGTAAGCTCTCTGTGAGACTGCCCGGTGAGAGAAAATGATCTAGTTTCATGAATCATATTTGATGTGCTGGTCATGTGTGTAAAATTAGAATCTGCATGGTATCTGCTATAGCTGTTTAAATAAATGTAAAGGATTAAAGGAGTGCAATATTTCCCTCTGGAATGTGGTGGAGTAGAACTATACATGGAAATACTCACTATTCTGTATGTATCAGTTCTGCTACACTGCAATTCTTTTGCTTCAAAAAGGTACTGTATTTGACGACAATATAAAAAATCTCAGTGACAATAGAACTATTGATTGCAGAAAGCACTTGGACCTGCAAAAGGTGCAAGAGCATGAAGAAGCCACTTAACTACAGCATTGACAGCACTGGTAATGAGTTACATTCCACCCCGGTTGCAATCAAGCCACACTAAAGTGTCTTTTGTGAAGAAGCTCATCCTCACCTGCTCTGGAGGCCCTGACCCTGAGTGTTATTAAAAGAAGTACGGTCTAGACCTAATTTGTAGGAAAAGTGCCCTGAAATAACTTCTGTTATGAGTTGGCACTGTGAAATAAAATTGAAGTGAATTGTTAAATTGTTAAATTAAATTTCTCTCTCCCTACCCAACCGGTCGAGGCAGATGGCCGCCCACCCTGAGCCTGGTTCTGCTTGAGGTTTCTGCCTGTTAAAAGGCAGTTTTTCCTTGCCACTGTCGCCTAGCGCTTGCTCATGCTGCAAATGTTGGGTTTATACATACAGAGTTGGTTGAGACTTGCTCTATATTAACAGGTGCTATGAGATAACTCTGTTATGATATAGCGCTATTTATAAAAAATTCAATTGAATTGAATTAAAGAACAATGAGGAACAAGACAGGATTTTCACTCAAACATTTTTCGTGTGACTTATAAATAATGTAAAAAAAATAATAATTATGGTGGCACAGTTGTTCCTCACAGCAAGAAGGTCCTGGGTTTGGGTCTTTTTTAAATTAAATTAAATTAAGTTATTTTTATTTTATACAGAACTCCAACACGTCCTCTTGTGCGTTATATTGGCACACTTTGACATTCATGTTTTGTAATAAACACCTGTTTTCAGAAATGCACTTATTTTTGAAGGGTGTTCACCTGTCACATGGGTAATGATGTTCAGTAGGTGCTCAGATTCTGTGTGTGTGCAGGCACATGCATTCATAGATAGTCGTAATAGTGGCTTTAATGACCATCATTCAGTCTCAATATAATATGACCTTGTTGTTTTCTACCTTGTTCCATCTGAAAATTGCATCATTATTCAATAAAAAGTCAGTTTATAATATATGAATACGCACATTATTTTCTCAATACGTAAGCCACTTGGGCATAATAATAAAGGAAAACTGGGAGTCTCAGAATCATTGAAATGTTGTCAGTCTAATGTATCACCATCTGAGCCCATTACGCTTGACAAGCAAGAAACAAGACTGTCAAGAACATTTCCAGGTACCTAAAATCTATTTTTTTGATTGGATGTGTGCGTATATTAATTTCCTTTGCTTACCATCCCTTCTGCCATTTAACGTCAAAGCAACATGACATCTAATCATTTATGTTCAGATAGCTTTTTCATGCTCATTACGGCATGTCATTGGAAAAAAATAAACGTCACTGACACTTGGTTAAAGGTGAAGCCAATACATTTATAATGTCTACTGCGTTGTGTCAAATTCCATATTATCATCAGGCCAAAAGCTCAGACAAGCTAAGAGATTAACACAGGCTACTGTATGGATGCAGGAAATCATGGAAATGGTGTAGCTAAAGTAATAAGCACTAATATATTCTCTTTGTCCCCCCCATGAAATGATTTTCTCGAGCCTTTTTCAACCTTGTTTGTTCCTAAGACTTTTGTTTTCAAAGCTGATGGATTTGCTCTCCGTATCTAAATTGAATTTGTTCTGTTTATCAAACCTTTTCAAACATGTTCGCTCTTTTATCTGTCCAGGTAAACACCTTTCTGTGTAGTACCATGCTTTTTATCCTCAACAGTTATCGCTTATGTATGGCCACATGCTGTCTAGTTCAAGGACAGTCCACTCACCTGCGCTTCATCCTTGAGTGTAGATTCCCCCCGGTGAGCGGCGCTGACCTCAGTGCAAATGCAGATGAGCATGTGGCCGGTGCCAGCTCAAGATCAAGACCTTTTGCCCCCTTTGGTTCAAACATGAGGGGTTATTTTAGCACCTACAGTTGTTTTTTTTTCTCCCCAGGATGAAAATATGTTTATAAGTTTTCCACCTCTCATCTGTCTTCTATCAGCACCCTGTCAGTCACTGAATGGATGCAGCAGTTCAGAAGTCACGCTGACCTTGACAAAAAGGGCTGTCCTCTAGTAGCACTCCTGCATACCAATGACCGTTTGTTGTCGCTCTGAAATGTGCATTAATATATTCAGGAGGTATACTGAATTTTGCTGCCTTTTTCATAAAGTCTGTTAAGTTGTTATATAGTGGCAGAAAATACTTAAATAATGCCAACAGGATATTTATGCTATCATATCTCCTATAAATGACTGGCATATTGACCAATTGAAGAGGTGAAATCTCAAATTCGCACAGAAAAGTTGGATAAATAAGCTAAATTTAAACATGTTAAGACCTTATTTAGAACATACTTTTTTCTATGTTGTAAGAAGGATTATAATGCAAGCTTTTCATTATGATCTTCTTAGTAAGTTAGGGACAAATTAGAGGTTAAATCTGGTTGAATGTCTTGGTGTTGTTACACCGATTTAGCCAGTTTAATTAAGAGATCCTCTGTCCGTAGCCGTAACAGCAGTACTAACAAAAGGCCTTGAGCACATCAGCCCTATTGTACTCAGTTGTATGCATGTCTTCATCTAATTTTGCAAAGCACACTAACCTTTCGCAGAACAATGTGATAATGCCGGGTTTCATGTCACGTTGTAGCTTATTGAAGGCAGATAGGGGAATCGTGCGGGAATTACATAAAAGAGTAAGTGGAATAATTATCCCATTACAATTATGAGTGACATGAGGCTGATGGTGAAGGTGGAGGCCTGAGTTGACAATGTACATATCATTTAACAGTGTCAGAGGTCCTGTTGGATTACAGGTGAGAAGCAATGCAAAGAAAAGCCATTAGTTTATGAGGTTCTTTCCCTGCCATGTTACCCAGTCACTGCAGATAAAGATGTGTTGACTTGTAGACACGTTCACATTAAAACGTTTGTTTTGCAAATGTGCTTCTTTGTACCAAAAAGCAGCAGTGTAAACAGTCTCTCTAATTTTAGGGAGCCCTAGCACAGCTGAGCTTATTTGCATGTTCCTTCAAGGTATTTCAATGTGCTTCAGGAAATCAGTGTAACCACTGTCAGTGACATGCTTCCTGTTGCCACAGTCTAGTTCAGTATGCGCTGGGTTTCATTTGACAGAATCTGCGGAAAGAGGTTTGAAAAGGCAGTTAAATTCATTCATTCTTGTCAAATAGCTTACATAGGTGAGCATTATCTTGTGACTAGTTTCTGAGCTCTAATTTTAGAATCCTTTTAACTCTCAGCCAGTGAGAAAGCCTGCAATAGTACTGCCTGAGGAACTGATCTGTTTGTCTTTCAGTAAATGATTTCCACTTGTAATCAGTTCATTAAAACAGAGTGACTTGGAGTTCAGATATATTTTTCCAACCTTTTCAGCAGTTAAGAGATACATGTAAAGATCTGCAATGAAATAGAAACAAAAGAAAGTTCAGTAGCATGGCTCAGCAGTTCAAACTTTTTCTTTTTGTGTGGACCTACTGTAATTTCCCTCTTCATGTGGGTTTTCTCAGGGTGATGTCTTGCATTTCTTTGGTGTTGCAAACAGGTGAATAGAAACTCCCAATTGCTCCTATGAGTCTAAGCGTATGTGTTTATGTGTGAGCACAGCAGTAAGCTAATGAAGTATCCAGGGTGTTTTTCACAATGCATGCTGATGATAAGCAAGTACAGAAAGTGGATGAATGGTTACACACAGCCATAAAGATGTAAAGGGGGATAGGAGTTTATGTTTTCCTTGCAGTTTTACCGTGTTGACTGACACCTCCGTAAGAGACAGAGAGGTATAAATTACTCTTACGACTGGGATATAGTGAAAGATAGAAAAGAGGGGTGAATAACTTAAGCCTGGACCGGTATAGAAAAGAAAGAGGAGTTGAATGAGGAGAAGACGAGTGGAAAATGTGCTTGCTGAGGCGTAAAATTAGCAATTACATTGGGTGTCATCAGTAATGACTATTTCAGTCCAGATATAGGGGGTTAATGTCCAACAGTGAGACTGTAATTCAGCCGTTACACCTGTGTTCAATCAGCCGGTCAGGGAAGGCTGTGATGGAGCACAACCCGGCTCAAAGATCGCACCTATGCGCCGATAAGCCAAGATGGCCGCCATCTGCTGGGAAAGCTTTCAGAGGCAATTTATTTTTTAAGACCCATATGCTGACCTTGGTTGTGAAAGAAAAATTTGTATGAAACCACATCGCAAGTTTTATCCCTTTGTGTGTGTGTGTGTGTGTGTGTGTGTGTGTGCATGTCTGGTGTGAGTGTGTTTACATGTTGCTGAATTTTTTCTTTCTCCTTCATAGGAGCAAGTGCAACAGCTGAGTCTTGAAATTAAATTATTACAAAAAAATAACAGAGGTCAGAGATGTAGTTCAAACTGAAAATGACGATGATGATGGTGAAGACACAGATTTATTTCTGCTTGGTCTCTAACACTGCGGGAACATCAGGGATTTGCGCTCAACCATACATAAAATGCTTAATCAATCCTCCCACATAAATGTAATTTCAAGTTTCTAACTTCAGTTACTTCTTTTCCAGACTATCCACACCTTGCGAAGAAATGATCACGCAGGTTTTCTGGAAACTGATAACTTCATTTTCACACTTACACAACCACCTTCATGTCTGGCAAATCTGTCTACCGAAATAATCCCGCTCATTTGGTTTGATTATTCTGCAGCTCTCATAAAAAATAACCATCTGTCCTTGGTTTCCAGAGGAAGCGCTTTTTAAAATCCCTGCGCTTTCATTCATCACCATGATGTCACATCTATCACCGTGGCGACAGGAATACAAATGAGGTGGATGCGCACTCAGTGGCCCGCTGTAAATAATTTACTGTTTTGTTTTATTGGAAACAGAGACACAACATTATTTTCTGCTAGGACTCCCCTTGGCCAAGGTCTGCAGACACATTCATCCAGGATGCACCTTATAGAGAAAGTTAAATCTCATTTTTGTGTTTCTTTATTATGCATTATCACCCTAACCATTAAGGAGGCCTCTCTCATGGCCTGGACACACACTGGGGTGCTGTTAGTGACAGGACTTGATGCATCACAGCTCCTGAAAACCATATGGTGAAAGCCTAGCTATATCATGATGTATTAGTTGTGTTTTTAGAAGCCAGAATTGGAATGCTCTGTTCTGTCTTTTGTTGTAATGATGAATTACATGTTATCTTGCAGGCACAGGACCACTGACACAAGGACATCCACAAAAACACATATATGGTTACATATATGGTTATGCACAGATACATCTATGCAAACACCCAGCTTCTGCTCTCTACACCACCCTTCATCACCCTCCCATGTCTCCTGTACTATAAGTCACTCCATTTCTATTCAAGCTGAATTTAAAAACACTCCTTGGCAGCGCATGTATCCAGCAATTTAAAGTGCAACGCTGAACGTTAATCCTAGTGCACCAGTTCACTGACAGTGCAGATTATAAAAGCTTTAATTGCTAGCTTTAATTACCCAAGCATCACCACCGGAGTGACAGTTTTAGAACTCTCCACTTTCTGCACCTTTAAACTTGCCAGCCAGTCGTAATCCTGTTGGGAGGGTGACATAGTGGAATTGGCTGTAGACATGTTCCACAGTTACTTTTCAACAGTGCACAAACTATCTAATCAAACCTTATGAACTACTGCACACCCCAATCTACGAGACTGACATTATACTCCCTATAGGTTTGTTTTTTTCTTATTTTCGTAGTCTTTACAGCTGCAGTAATCAATATTTTTATATTAAAAATGTAAGTGTAATGTGAAAGGTTAGCGACAAACACAGAGAATTATCACCCAACCCTTCAGTTCACTGCAGTTTTACAGAGCATTTTAGAACCTTTCACCTCATTGTTTTTGTTTTACAACCCGCATTTTCTCTTTCTGTTCAGTCTCACAGCACTCATTAACCCTTTCCCATCTGCAACAAGCAGCTGTGTTCAATGAAAAAGCTCCAATAATCCGGATGTATTCTACTTGCCCAGCACCAAACTGCAGACAAACAAAGTTAGCAATGAGCCGGTGAGCAAAGTGGAGCAATTAACTGCTAAGAAGTGAGGCATAGCCCTCAGGTATAAGCAGAGACCAAAACGGAGCTAAAAGTGGAATAATTATTGGACTTACATCTGTCAACTGGTTTTGAAACATGAATCCAAATGAATGAAAATGTTGCTTTATGTCTGCTGGATGTGTTAATAGGCAAGTGATTGCTAACAGTATTGACATATTAACTTTTTAATGCGATAATATGGTTGTGTTGTGTTTCAGCATGGTGCGCTGCCCCAAAGTAGCCAGAAAAAAATCAATCAATGCAGGTTTAAACAACATCAACAGATTTTGATCAGTACCTCAGTGGTGTACCCCCATTTCCTCTTCTTTCTTGGACCCATTTGGCCAAGTGCTTCTGACATATCTCTTGTTCCCTCTCTTGCCCAAAGCAGCCACTATACCAGAACCATCCACCCGAAGAAAATCAATTTGTCTACCCCTGACGCATGCTGCACATCCGTCACTTTAAGCTCTGGCTCGCTTGTTCATTTACAGAGAAGACTTCAACTGGCCTCAAGCGTGTGGAGGAAGTGGAATGTTGTCGGCAAGCTAAAGAGAAATTTAAGAAAAAATGACCAGAGCAAATCTCAGCTGACAGGCAGCACACGTGAAACAACAATCATACATACATACATACAGTTCATTTAAATTCCAGTGAGAGTTTCTGTATATTTGGAACATATGGGTAAGGTTGCCTGCATGTGCAGCGGTAGAGTATACCTGTCTCAGACCTCGTAAAATAAACTACTGCAATAAATAACTCCAGTATCTTCAAAATGGACTTAATTTTCTTAATTTTGCCATGATTTTTATCTGTTGAACTACACTCATTAGGCAAGGAGTGCTGCAGTTAAATCCAAAAGGGTCAGAAAATTCGACAATTTAAAGTCATTAACGCAATTGATAAATGCGCTTTCAGTGCAATGATACTCACACTGCAGTTAAAGCTGTGCCTGAGCAATTACTATGTCATCCAATGCATTTGATGGCTGTCATTGCTCACACACCTTGATTACTGTGCTGGTGGCTGATTGTCTGCTACAGACTTGAAGTGGAGTAAAGTTCCACGTTCAGCATTAACTTTTTTAACTGAATATGGAGTTCATTTTTCCATTAATCATTTCTATTTAGCTTTACATACAGTGTTTGCTATGGGTGTTATCTTTCACATATATTCTTATTACAATGTTACAACTTGATATTTTATTGAGAAGTAGCATCCAGAGGGTGCAGCTTTGAAATTTATTTAACATAGTTTTTACAACTGAAATCTGCAACTGTTCTAAGTTTGCAGGACTACGCAGAGACTCACTGATTTGTCAAAACTTGCAGCTGGCATCGACAACCTAAAATAAAAAGTAAGAACTCTTCACCACACTGGATCTCATATACTGGCAGTCACCAGTCCTGGCAGGCCCTTTTATAACCTTGTGACATTTAGCCTAATTGCTTAATACCTTGGATTTGTAGCCATTAATTGAGACACCTAATTAAATTTAATTACGGATATATTTGAAACGGCACTCAACATGACTGAAGTGACAAATGTTCCTCTGGGCCACGATTATCAGAAGATTGTCATTTGATGTGGAGGGTAATTCATTCATTTAGATTTCACAATAAAGCAATGATCACAAATCATCACACATTAGGTTGTGTAAAAAATCCAGTGTGAGATGTTCTCTGTGTAGACAAAGGTGAATACCGATAAATCCTCCCCCAAGGGTTTGTTCAGATCTGATCAATAGTGTCAAAAACTGTGTGTATTACCAATCTTTCCCCAGTTTCACTGTTAAGACACTGAACTGACTGACCACAGCTGCTGACCAGGCCTTCTACCCGAGTCACACGATGGTCTCACAGGTGCCCGTCTCTCTCTGTTTTAGATCCCAGCTCTACATTAAAGAGAGCATTATGTGGTGTCTAATAGTGTTCATAATCCTGAGCCACAGAAGCTACATTTAAGGGGTGGATGATGATGATTATAATGTGGCTGTTTATAGGCAGCATTATTGCTAACTGACATGTGGAGAATGATGAAAGCTTTTCTTGATGTCTCTCTCTGTAGCCTCTTTATGACAATCTACAGCTATTGTTGATAATGATGATGAGAAGTGTAATGGGAGGAAAGTGAATCGGAGTCACGCAAGGATGTGATATGTGCTTGACTTAATTTGACTGCGCTCAGGCCCTGCTACAGTGATGCAAAGTGACATCTTCTTGTTCTACAGTGCACTCTTCAATTGCCCCCGTCATCAGTCGAATAATAATGACAAGTGTAGATGGTTTTCAGGAGGGATGTTTGGTATGAGTTGCGTCAGCTGAACGCAGAAGTGGGGATCATCAAATCGGTGTCAAAGTTGCATGTGGTCTTGGATAATTTGGCGAAGGCATGCAGCATTACAGCTATCAAAAAGCAGATAAAATCCTATTTGACAAATGGAGCATAGCAAGCACAATGTGACATTGGCATCACCACAGTTAAGACATCGTCTCACAGCTTAAGCCATGCTCTAAATATGAAGTCTTAACTAAATCTCTCAGCTTATCTGATAGCACACACTTCAGGGAAAGTGCTGTGGCTATGAGTTTTCATTCCCGACTGTCACTGATTTGTTAGAGCCACCTTCACTGCTGCCACAGATCCTCTCCTCTCCTCTCCTCTCCTCTCCTCTCCTCTCCTCTCCTCTCCTCTCTAGAGTTGTCTATCTCATCCCCTCCCTCCTCCCACAGCTTTTACTCCTTTCCTTCTCTCCATCCATATTACCATGGTCTACTGCTCCCCATCTCATGTGGGGATTAGCAGGCTAAACACAGGGAGAGGCTCAGTAGCATATGGGAGACGGTTCCTCCTCGGATCGTAAATTCATCCATGATTGAGGGGAGTAACGCCAGGCCCCTACTGGGCAAGCAGGAGTTCCAAGGCACCATACCAGGCAAAATGCCCTCAAACTGACATTAAAGTGACCTTGAGTGGGACTTAGTGTGTCAGCGCTCTTGCTGGAACATGATGATAAGGCTCCAGATTAACAGTTGAGACGAGAGTGGGGATGAAGCCATTTTTCGGCCATACGGGAGATTAAGAAAGAGGAGATGCACACACTCATGCACGCATTCACATGCATGGGAAAAATGAAGACATTTGATCAGTAGCAGAAAGAGCCACATCTATTTTCATGTGATTTACTTGGGGTTATTGTATTCCATTTGTCACTGGCAGGCCATTTAGGCTAGGTGAAAAATGAGGGTGGAATTTAGAGAAAGATGGCTTAATCTGCCTAATGCAAAAACACCATTAAAGCCTTCCCTCAGCATGTCACTTGAGGCCAGAAGTTTAACTTTATATTTCTCTCATTAACAGTATGTGGAAGAACATCAAAGACAAAAGTCTTGCTCTGCTGCTATAAAAAGTAAGAGATATTAGAGAAATTTGAAATTGTAATGAAATAAGTCCTTTTATTCAGTGGTTAACAGTCTTTTATGTCTCTCAGTGTTGGAGTACATTTACTCAGGTACTAGTCTGTACTTACTGTAAGTAAAAATTCAACATACTCTTGAGTAATTCCATTTTATGCTACTTTATACTTACTACTCCGCTACATCTAAGTGGCAAATATTATAATTTGTTACTGCACCAGATTTGTCTGACAGCTTTAGTTACTTTTCAGATTACAATTTTCCATACCCTTCCTGTCCATTTGAAACCATGTATCTCCAGATTTGATGATTTTGAATGTTTGAAGTGAAGAATTAAGTGTTTCTTTATGGGATGAGCAAATTCTGCCATTTCTTAAAAAGAAAAATATATATATATAAAACTCACGTGGTTCTCACAGGACAGCAACGCTCCAAACCTATGACGATATTATAGAATATTATGCATTGCTGTAGATTAAACTTCCCAACAATGTATACAGTAGTTAAAATTAGCTTAAACAACTACAGCAGTAAAATGCAACATACACTTTCCTTTGTTGAAAATTTCCGAAGGAAGAAAGTAAAGATTAGAGAGAAATCTCCCCCTTATTTCCTTTCCTAGCATTATTCTCTCGCGACTCCTTCGAAGGGTATGAAGTGATGCCAGACAGTGTACTAACAAAAAACTCACACAAGGAAGCTACAATTTTCTGAGATAAATGTTGGCCTCTGCTCTTTTCTCATCGTATGTTAAACTGACCCAATTTCTTTGACTCCTTTGTTTTCTTTGTCTTTCTCAGTCCTGCAGTGCTGATGAAGATGGACTCAGAATTATCAGACTTTTACTCTGTCAACAGAAGAAAGCATAGATGTTCCATGTTCTTCATAAGAATAATACCAGCTGACTGCGACAGAAAGCTTTGTGGCTTAATCAATAGTGTAATTACGCTTACGGAAAATATTATGTCATGCGTGGCAATGATTGGACTCTGGTGTATTGTAATCAGTCAAAATGGGGCTCAGTGACTCCTCTGGCTAAAGCTGTGGATAGGGATATAGTGAATAACTACAGATGAAGTACAGAGAATGACCTAGATCAAGCATAAAGCAGACATGATGTCAAGCTATGGATTAAATGAACTCAGGCACTGTTTACCAATCCCATATACATTTTTACTAGTTTTAGCTTCTCCACCAAGTTTATTCCTTGGAGTTTAATTGATCTCATATTCAGAATATTTAGCATTCGATATCACATATCTGTCTATTCTCCCTTTATCCAATTCTGTCTCCCTTATGTTTCTCCAATTGATTAAACTCTGAGCTGCAGCCGTTATCTGAATGAAGCTATTGTGTCAACACGGACCTGCTGACCAGATGCTTGCTGGTTTTATATACTTTTAATGAAGATGAAACTGGCTCTTAATAGAAGTGATGCAGTAAGTATGAGGTACAGCTGAGAGCTGTCGGCAGAACCTCTGTTCATGCTTTAGGATGTGAGGACATTTCTTTAGCATCTACAGCAGTGGTTATCAAACATGTGGGGTGAACTACAGCATTTTATTTATTTCTCTCTGGAGGCCTAATTTGATTTAAGTCAATGACGATAGTTCTGTATACAGTGACTTAGGGGGATAAGAATGATGCCTGAAAAGTTTCAATTCAGCACCTCAGTACAGGCACTGCGAGTGCTTTGTGCAGCTTCTGCATCAAGGTACAATAAAGTGGTGCACTGAAGGTGAGCAAAAAATACAAAGAGAGTATTCCTTGGGCAGATTTGTAGGAAAACATACAGTATTAAGTATTCAAAGGACAGTTTTATTTTTGAAAGCTGGAAAAAAAAATCCCATCTACATTCAGATCTAGGCACATTTTCTCTCAAACTGTGAGCTCAATTTGTTTTATTTTGACACTGATTACAAGCAAGGCTACTGGGCAACAGTTACTGCTTCTCATTAAAGATTGTTCCTTTTCACGTTACATTTGTCTTGTATTGCTGGAGCCAAGCTGAAAACATGCCCAGTGGAGTTCTCATCACTCACATACTAGCTGTGGCAGGGCTGCCAAGCGGCAGCCCCTTCAAGGGTGCTCAACAACAAAACATTTTTATACCATGTTTTCCTCTGCAAATACAAAAGCGTTCCTCTTCACCTGTCAACATGATTATTCAGTCCAATGTTTCCCGCTGACTGCAGACCGGTGGTCTTACTTTCCCACATGGGGCTGTGGGAAGTCTTGAGATGTGAGACAAAGGAGGCCTACAATCCTGCCTGGATTACCTCATGCCTTTGGTCCCTGAAGTGGCCAGTCAGTCTCTCTCTGCCCCCTTCTTAAAAAACAAGCAAGGAGTTGGAGTAAGTAAGGAAGGAAAGGGGAAGCATCCGAAAGAGAGGACGAGCAGAGTGTTGGGTGGGTGAGGGCATAAAAGGTGCTGGTAAGGAAGCAGATTGAATGCGTAAGCTAAAAAGAGAGAGAGCAAGAAGGGGGGGAAGACAGAAAAGGAGGGGTCTGATGGTTAGTATTCATCCATGTTTGTATGATTAGGCCAAGTAGGTCTTAGTAATTAGTCCAGATGGAGAATAGAGACTGGGTCTAAGCACAGGACTACTGATTCACATAAGAGTTTCCTCAGGGACACAGTTCACCTGGTGTGAACCTCCCATCTAATGCCTCGGGGCAGCTGACCTCACACAGCACTCAGCATGGCAACTCGGACATATTTATGATGAGGTTCCCACCTGCTACCAATACACATAAGCCTTGTGGCCGCCGACCCTGCCTGTTGTTTACCAGAGTGAGTCACTAAAGGAAGTTCTGCAGTCTGGTTTAATATTTGTTTCATCATCGTGTTGCGCAGTACACTCCATTCGTCTAAGTGGTGGGTGATATGTTCCCTTTGCTGCATGAAGCTGGCCTGTAATGGTAAATATATTTCGTTACTGCTCATAGACAACAATTGTATGTTAAAGCAGCACATATCAGTTGTTTTTCCTCTTTTTTACAACTACATGAGGTTAAATAGTAACTTAACACAAGACTGAAAAGTGTGTTTTGCTGCCCCCTCTGGTTGAAAGTTTCAAGCCTCTTTCAGACACAACATCACTGATATTAATGCGGGAACACTAAGTAAGACATAGATTTCTATTGTCCCCAAGGCCCAATTTGTCTGCAGCGAGGCTTTAAAGACGGAAAGTGGAACCCTTGATCAGATAGATAGCTCGATGTGAATTTACGGACTGTACGTAAAAAAGCAATGAGCTGGAGAAAAAGATTTATCTTTCACAGTGATGAGAGTGAATAAACCCCAAACACACCATTGCGATCAAAGGATCCAATGCACTGCAGTTTGTGTTTCGTTCACTGCTGCAGACGCAACATCACAACCAGGTACAGAAGTTTCAACCAAGCAACTTGATTAGGAAAATACACGTTCCAACTATGCTAACAGTTTCTATAAAGCACGGCTGTTGTGGAAGGAATATTATCTACTGTTAATGAAGAGCCATAAGCAACTATTTATTTACTTTTTGATTTATATACAGATGCAACCAGTTAAACAACACATCTCATTTTACTCTAAGATAAACTGCACAGATTTGATTTACAATTTCTGGAGCAGGGTGATTTATGTCACAGCTGGTGCCTTCGTATACACATTTTGCCTGGATTTACTTAGTGTTAACGCGGTTTCTGTACTCAAGCTGAATACATAACGGCTAAAGAAAAGCCCTGATTAAATTAACATCTCACTTGAACATGAATCTGAACTTCAAGAGATTCCGAGTAAAAACGATTGTTCAGAATAAGTGCTGAAGTCTACGTGGTGAAAATGCAAGCTGTGGCAACTATCACCCCAATATCGCAGAGTATCAATCTGTCTCAGGGCATCAAGTGTTTCAAATCATAAATGAATTGGAAAAACAGCTAATATCTCACCGGACTGAGCCTCATTGATTTTACCCTCAGAGCATGAAAAAAAAAAGAGAAAACCACTTTGCAAGCAGCATGAAGCCCGAGTCTGCTGGCTTAGTAACTTAACCTTGAGGTGTTGAATACATTTTCTGTCATTTGATGTGATCCTTGGTGCCTTAGCTGAGGAGTGAAGACCACACATAAGCCTATTTGGTACAGTAGTATCAAACAGGTGATTTAGAGAAAAAAAAAATAGCAAAAAACAGACTACTTCTGTCCTGTAGTGAAAAACTAAAAATAAGGGAGAGAGCTCTTGAAAAAGGTAGTGTACTTCAGTTCTCTATAGACTATCTGTGAACTAGTAATCCATTAAAGTGGTAAAGTTGTATAAACCCTGCCTAAAGACATCCTGTTGTTTCTACAGTATGCAACACGAATAAGAAAGGGCAGAGCAGGGGATTCATTTTGAGAAGACTTACACTGTAGGAGACTTCTCAGGCTGGACTACATACTGTACTTAATCGTCAGTTTTTGCCAGGTCACTGTGACTCAAGTACTCAACTTAAGTATAATTCTACCCTGTTTTCTGCTAGGTTCTGCTTTTTCAAAGCCAAATATTGTACTTTTGACTTCACTACATTTGTATTAGTATATATTTGACACTTTTCAGGGTACAATTTTACATACAAACCTGTATTTGAGATCAATCAACATTATAACAAGTAGTTAACATTTTCTAAAGTAATAATAATTGATAAATATAATACAACAATACATCACCCTGGAAGTCCCAGTTCTGATGAAGATACTTCCTTACTTTTACTTAGGTGACATTTTGAAGGTAAGATTTTTACTTGTGACAGAGTATTTGTACATTTTGGTATTATCACTTTTACATGAAATAAAGGATCTAATTACTTCGTCCAGGACACTCTGGTTATAAAGATAAAGATAAAGATGTGCACTTCAACTCTTTTAGACAATACTCGCTCTCATGATGAGCTGATACTGTTACAGAGCACCTTCAACCTTAACTCTTCCCCCCCATGATGCAGTATGAGTGCTTATGCATAATGTGCAGAGTGCATAATGCACTCTACGTTACACAAACTGACTGAGCGACAGGCAAGGCTGTTGTCTGTTCTGCACATATTTCTTTGTATCTCTGTGCATTCACCATCATGCACCACAAGACAACATATGAATATCTGAACACATTTCTATACATATGGCATATCCATTGTTAAATTATGCTCTTATTGATGATTACAAAACAGAATTATTTGCTTCCTTGGAAATTTGTCAGTTTTTCAGTATTTGTTATCAATGCAGCTGAATGCATTTAATGAGATGAATATATTAATCTAATGTTATTTATTCTTCTGTTTATGCATGAATTAATGCAGTCATGCATTCATTTATTGCACATTCACAACACATTCTGTGCGTATACACACATACAAAATTGTGAAGACCAGATCTTATTTATATTTGTATTACATGTTAAATGAAATGTTAATGCTTTCATGTTGTACTTTTTTTTTGCGCTTTGTGTTTGAATTTTTGCACAGCTTCATAAGTCTACAGTCAAACTCCTTTTAATTCCTACATTTTGTTTTGTTGTATTTCGTTGCATCCATATTCATTTCTACTGACACAAGCGCACCATTCCCCGTCAGCCACTGCCTCCATGTTACTCAGAAGCTCACTGAAGCTGGGTTCATATTCGGTGACATCTGACATCAGCGGTGCATGACTGTGGAGAAATCTGTTTAAATCTACAGGGCACTGTACTGAATGGTTGCCATTGATCTACATTTGCCTGACACTGTGACTGACAGAGCCAATCAGCCTATCATGGCCCTGGAGATGGACAGACACTCATTTACAGGTGAGATGGGGTGGGGTGAGTTTGATTGATTGACAGACTGTCATTGAGTCACTGGGGCATTGCAAGCATAGCAGGAATATTATGTTGGTGTATGAGTGTGTGTGCGCGCATTGACACTTTTGCATGAGTGTGTATGTAAGGGTGTGTTTGTGAGTGTGGGTGGTCAGCCTTATACAGATTACCCATCGCACCTTGAGTGTGGTGACAGGTAAAGAATCAGGCTGTCAGGTTGGCACAGCCCACACCTTCAAAGAGTGGCAGAATTAAATAACCATCAGGCAAAGATTCTGCCAGGCCAGAATCATACACACTCTCACTCTACGCATAGACATGGAGCCATGATGTGTACGTATCCACACCCCCAAGGTGTTTCTCTCCTCTGCTTATGTATTTATACAGTCTCTCACTAAAACCAGTGCTCCCTCCCTCTGTGGCCCTCAATCTCCCTTTTTCCCCCAGATCTCTCTCTCTCTCTGTGTCTGTCTTTCCCCCCTCCCTCTCTCTATCCTGTGGTTCAGCGTGGGATTCAGCAGTGCCATTACTCAAACACAGCCTGTCAGTACAGATAACAGTTGTTTGTTGTTTAACACTGTACAGAGCGCTGCATGGCAAGCCAAAATCTGGAAACATTTCTTCATCCACACTATTCTTTGCATGATTTTACATTCAGCATTTTCAAAGCTGGTTCAAACTGGCTTATAGCCGCAAACGTGAGGATTATTTTTTTGTTTGTTTTTCAAATGTACAGTCGTGTCATATTTAAAAAATCATCATTATAGAGGAAATGTCTCTTGTTTGAATATCCATCAAATAAGAGATCAAAGGTTTCCTAAATAGCTTTTTATTTTTTAAGATATTTCACAGCTTCAATCTATATTTGTTATACAGTATTTCTTTGGTTTGGCACCCTGGTTTTTTTTGTTCTGGTGGGATGTCAGTGTGACATGGTTTTAAATTACCTTGTAATCCCTAGAACATCTACTGCCCTCATGTGGCCAAGGTATGTATGTTCGAAGGGAAACCACCATACACTCTTGTGAGGAGAAGCACAGGGGCATTTTAACCAAAATGCTCTAAAAACAGACTGTACACTGCCTGCCCAGCATCAAACAACACACAGCCAACGTTACCAATAATAGCTGGTGAATATAGCGGAGCATTTAGCAGCTAAAGAGGCAGAAATTTCCTCAGGCATAGTTGGCGATTAAAGAAAACAACATCAGATGCACAACAGATGTTGTGCATCTGATGTTGCTCTGTACCTGCAGGATGTGCTAACAAGTTCATCTTATCAACTTGTGTTCCACTGACCCAACTGGCTAAAAATTACATCAGCAGTAGTAGCAAGAGGTAAAGATTTATTTGAAGCTATCAAATAATTATATTTATGGTAAAAGAAAAATATAATTTAATATTACAGGAGTGTGACACCAATATACAATAGAATGTCTGAAACTTCATCTTATGTCATAATGACGCTTCCTCAATTTCCACACCACCTCTTGCTGGTCAGTGTAACAAACGTACTTGCCTGGTTTTAGGTAAAGCATGTGCATTAGAGCATCTCCAGCATAAATAAATGAACACAAACGTGCACTGGTCTCACAAACTGTGTGATGAGGACACTGTAAGTTGTACCAGACCAGAGTCTGCTGACGAAAAGGTCTCTGTGCAGCAACACACTGTGTGAACGGGTGTTTGTTTGCAGCGTCTCTCACTGGGTGGCCTTCTGCTGCAACAAGGTTTCGTGGGAGAGGAAGCATGTGGCGTTAGAGTTTCAGGTCTGTGGAAGTGACAGCACGGTCTGTTGTGTAAGTGTGTGTGTGTGTGTGTGTGTGTGTGTGTGTGTGCGTGTGTCTGTGAGGGCCCTCACATCTCCAGCGGAACCTGTTCCTGCAACACAGCCTGTTGCTGACGCTGGCAAAAAAAAAAAAAGAAAGATCCTTTCGTCTCTCTCTCTCTGGAAAACAGCAGAGGGATCGCAGCGGAACGACAGACGACAGTTTCAGCGAGTCTAATTACTGACACACACCTTTTAACCCTTCGACACACCCTCCTTTCTCTCTCCCTTTCCTTTTGTGACACGTTTCTGTTACGGTGAGAAATGCCGAGCAGAAACCAGAAGTCGACCCGGGACGTAACTAACTAGCTGTGAAAAGAAAGGAGCGGGCCAACAGTTCACTCAGCCAGCACGTTTATTCTCACTCTCGTGTTATTTCTCACGTCGAGGCGTCTGCAGACTGGCCCTTGTGCGTTCAGATGATTTTGGAGCCGAAGCTGTTTTACCAAGTGCACCACTGTCCCGAACGAGCTCCCCCACCTTGGGTTTGGCAAACAACATTTCCCGTGAACTCCCCGCGAGAATAACCTGAGCAGCAGGGGATGATGTTTAACATAATAAATGGACAGTCAGACAGATGAAGAAACAGACAGAGAGAGAAGAGGGGAAGTATGTAACTGCTGAGCCTAAATCTTACACGGGGCCTTTCGGCACATGGGTAATTGAAAACAGACATTTTTTTTCTTTCATCAAGACAAATCCATTTTTTAAACTAAAGGATTAATAACAGCAATGTCATCTTACAGCCAGTAGGTGGCAGTAATACACCACTGAGCCAATATGACTTGAGCAATGTGCAACCATTTATATGAATAAGTTAACAAGGAGAGTTGAGTTTGAATCTATGCTCTGCATTTAAGAGATGTATGCATTGTGATTTCAGTGTTTGATTTGAGCAAATGACTTCAATCTCTGGGTTATTTTATTTTATGAAGTTAATTAACGCTGCAAAAAACGGAGAGCTTGACATACTCCCTTTGCATACTGTATCAATATCAATTAGCACATGTGAATCCAAGTGCTCTACCCACATTTTCACAGACAACCATGAACCAATAATGATTTATCCGCATAGCTTTTCTTCCAATTACAAATTCCAATTTGCTCCACTCCCAGAACATAAAGTGGAGGATTAGAGGGTAAACGATGATGTCTGGCTGTTTCACACTTTGCTGCTTGGAGATACATGTATTTAGTGCTCTTACCTTTCAAGAAAACATATTACATCACTTTAGATGCTTGAGAAAACTACCCCATGGTAAGAGGATAAAGGAGGTTAAAGGAACATGCCTTTAGTCACGCTAGCCCCAATCCTCTCAGGATGTCGGTTGGTCCACTATTTTGGTCCAGACTGCAATATCACAAAACAATTACTGGATGGATTGGCATTAGATTTTGTACAGGCATGCATGGTTCCCAGAGGGTGAAGTCTACTCGCTTTGGTGATCCCCTGATTTTTCACCTAGTTCACATTTGTGGTTTTGAGTGAAATGTCTCAACAACAACTGGACAGATAGTTCTGAAATGTGGTACAGTCATTCATTATTTAGAGTTAATTATGGTCAACATGGTAAACATCATGTTAACATTGTCATTGTGAGTATGTTAGCATGATGACTTTAGCATTTCTCTCATTAAACCGCTAGTACGGCTGTGGACTTGTATTATTTGGAGAAAGAGGTGGGGGCCATTTAGCCAAAACCAAAGTATTTAGAATTAGAATAATAGAAATGCTGAGACAGGAATAGCACTTGAGTTGTTCTCTTTGAACTTGCATACTAAAATAAAGAAATTATTACAAATACAGTGGAACACATGAATTATTCATTAGTAACCCGTAAGAGCTGGGTTATCATCCAAGCATCCTTCTCCACTGAAGTACTGTAGGATCTTCCAGGAAAGACAACACAAGGAATTTCAGCTGAAATGAAAAAACTATAGTTAGGCCCTGTAGCATTGTTTGCTTGGGTGTGCACAGCAAAGTCCTGTGAATGTATTTCAGAGGAAATTACCACAAAGCTTTAAATTTACCAGAAAGCGTGCTATGTGCAAGACGTTTAGAGAAGAAACAATGACCAGAAGTGGAGCTAATTGACGCACTGAGAATTCCTTTGCTTGACAACAATATTGCCCACCTAATGTAGAAATGAGACCTGAACTATCCGTTTCCTGATAAAATCTCCACTCCATTCCAATAATGCAAAGGGGAGGAGGGAGAGCAGGAAACATCAGCCGATACAGAGGAAGATGCTTTTCTATTCCACAATTGGCTGCTTGAAAGTCGGCAGCCTGCCATAGATCAACACTTAACGCTCGGGAGGCTGGGGGGATTCTGGGAAAGCGTGTGACAACAGCCAGCATAACAGCTTAAATAATCACTCCTACTTTTGCAGTGGATATAATTACTAGAACTGCTGGCTGGACCCCATCACAACAAGATGCATAATCGTGCTTCCAGGAAGGGAGCTGTGCAAAACGACTTCTGACTGTTGTTTCCAACTAAATTAATTATTTAATTATTACAATATGTGGTTCTCATATCTGTATATTCTTATTTACCTCCAACAGGCCTTGATGAAAATCACTAGAATACAATGGTGAACTTGTGCTGATCTGTTCCATCTTCCCCCCAGAAACGTATCCAGCGGATTGACTTGCAAGTGCAGAAAGATGAAAATATGTCGTGGTGTTCCAGATGAAATGTTTTGAGCGCGTCTTTATGAGCATTTGTAAGTTACTCCACTTTGACCAACAGAGGTCAGCAAATACTTGGTGATCAGATGAGTTTACCCGCATTAAATCATTGCTTTCTGGAACATTACTGCGTTTTCATCATTTTACTGGGGGAAATGTTATCCTTGCTATTCCTTACAAGATGTTATCCCTGCTAACGTTTCACCCTGGCACTGAACTGCAGGGGTCTATGTTAGTGTCTTCAAGACTGCAGTGGTTTCCAACCCTGGTTTAATGGGCTAATTATGGATCAGCCTCTAATTGGTTTTCCATCTCTGCTTCTCACAGCAAGTGCCATAAAAAAATAAATAAAAAACTTTCCTGGCTAATAACAACCGCATGTTTTATTATAGATGTTTATCTGAAACTGATGACGGGGTCAAAACATGATCTGTTACAGCGTGTTCAAGGTGCTGCACTCATGTTACACAACTGATAGCATGTTGTTCCTTGCATTTAAAAATGTGCAGCCCTTCACAACAACACTCATAATCAGATCTGTTTTGATCAGCCTCTCTGCAGCACATGACAGGGTCAGAGGTCAAAGCGAGACTGGACCATTGTCTTATCACATGTTGTCACCTGACTATGAAGGACATAGTGTGAGAACACAGGGTGCTGTTTCAGTATGTGATCTGTAGCTGAATTCCTTAGAGCTGGATCCGCTGTGGCTTATGAAGGGGCTCATGTGGTGTTGGCATGCAGCAGGACAGCAGCAGCGTCCAGCTCTGGAGCTATGGCATGCCTCGTTGTGACATCACTAGCCTGCTGACTGCTTGGCTGCTGAAGAGGTTCGCCTATGTTTGGAACCGTTGGCATTAACTGCCTCTGAAACCGAGTAAGGGTGCCAAAAAATGTAACTCCATTTAGGGCAAACTGTGGATTTCTGACCAGCATGCATTATGTCTCCCCTGAGTGTAACATTTAACTCCTAATAGAGATTGTGGGGGGTGGGTCTTATTATATGATATCACACATAACATGTCAGTCTACAGTATCACCTCTCCTGTCTGAACAGCCTCTTGTACAGTGCATTCTGAACCCTTCTCCCTCTGCCTTGGTATCATGCCAACAGTCCAAAGTTTAGTCTCATGCATCAGCTCCCCTTGAAACTATGGTGCTCTTCTTTCTTTTTAACCGAGGGCTGTCTATAGCCTGCAGGTAAGAAAAAAAAATCATCTGATACTTATTTTTCCCCTTTTCATAACAAGTCAGTTAACCAAAGTTCTGTTATTTTATTGTTGATTTTGCACATTCGGGAACAGCCCTCACCAGGAAGCTAAAATCGAATCTAGCCTTAAAAAGGTCATTGTGAAAGAGTGCTTACAAGAGCTCAGTTAACCTCACGGCAGAATTCAGACAGACCATGGCTTTTGCCTGTCAAACACTTACATTAAATATTTAGTAGAACCAGTGGTGACTTTATAAACTGATCAGAAAGCCTGCAGGGACTCATGCATGAGTTTAAGACACCATAGATACCTTTCTATATATGAGCAGCACTGATGGACAGAGGGGGAGACGGGGCGTGAGAGCTTATGGATTCTTCCCATTTTAGCTGACGTGCTGACGTGCTGACGTGCGTAACACAGCGAGATACAAACTGCCTGCTTACAGTACATGCATGCAAACAACGAACGTGATGAGGAGACATGCGGCGCACTGCAGAGGATTCGGACTTACAGTAACAACAAACAGCGGTGTCAAACTTCAGTACACCAAGGTAGTCGGTGTATTGTCTGACTGTGCTGTATTGTGTGTCGAAACATTTCCCATCACTGCTTTGTAAACCTCTCACCTTTCTGGCAGACCACTGAAAATTCTCAAGTGTAGCCTTAACCCTTCAAAGAATAATCTTAGATAATTGATAATAACCATCTGCAAGAAGGGGTGCTTTTCTGCGGGTATTTTTACTTGGAACAGAGAACAGAGTGAATATTCAGATCTTTACTTTCAATCATTACTCAGTCCCCAGTGACATGTTCTTGCAAAGTGGCACCTCTGCACAGTCAAGCATCACTTTTTTTTTTTTTGCCTTTTTATTGATACAAACGTCCCTTTAGGTCCCATAAGTATAGGAGCTGTGCACCCTCTCACTGTGACGCAGTGTTAAAAAAAAAACCCATGTCATGGACCAAATACTTTCACTTCCCACACACAGAGAGTGGGATGCGTTTACTGACTCAGAGTTGACATTGGTGGGCTTTCATTTCTGTACATGCATGCTTTTTTAATCAACGGTGAGAGACGCAAGCATGCACAGCATTCACAAACATGCAAAGCCCACAAACAAGTACATCACACTCTGTATCTCCTGTTTGCTTTCCACGCGGCACAAAGAGGGCACAGAGGACATTTAGAGAGAATGAGCGAGGTGGATAGAGGTGGGCAGAGGTGATGATGGGAGGAGAAGAGGTAAATAATTGTAACAAAGAAAACAGTGCAGGACATTCTGACCCAGAGTGAAGAGAATGGAACACAACGCTAGAGCTTTGGCCCTTGTAATGGTGCCCCATGCCAAGACTGTCAAAAGATCACAGTGACATGCACATAACAATTTTCCTATGCACACACAGACACACACAGACACACACAGGCCAATTACATACATGCAAACACGCTTTAATATTCATGCACGCACACACACACACACACACACACACACACACAGACACTCGCACGGTTAATGATGTTCTCTAAAGAGAACAGGAAAGGAGATCAATAGCTATTAGAAAGCACTGTGAGGTTGTATTTCTCTCTCTCCCATCTAATGCGTGCTGGCCATGATTTGTTTCAGTAAAAGCACACAGCCATTTATTTTTTTTTTTTCATCTGTTCACTTGCTATTACGGTAACAACTAAATATTGCCAGCAACACATTTCCTATTCCTCAGTGCCCAAGAAGCTATATTTGTCTCATATCCCTAAGTGTTGACAATAAAGACTGTACACTATATTTAGATTTAATGGCAAAACACTGGAAATCAACAACTACAACTATTTGACCATATTGCAATGGTTTAGGAGAGTGTTTGCAGTGATAGAGGATTACACACATTGTAGAATTGAAAAAGTACAGAATGTTTTATGTGCTATAATTGAGAAGTTGACTGGGAAACTGGAAACTTCTTGTCCCTGTGGGTCCACATGATTCTCTTTTATAACTTATTTACAGAGAGGGACTCTCAAAATAACCAACTAGTGGAACAGGCTGTCTTGGTGAGGTGTGTGTGTGTGCGCCTGGAACACATGTTTTAAAAAAGGATTTGATAAAGAAGCAATGTTGCTCCAACAATAGGCATGACAAATTGGATTTGGAGTAAGGATTGTGATATTGCTTAATCTCAAGACGGGCAGTTCTTCTATAATACTATCTGCAGCTGACTTTCTCTATTTGGCCAGCCAGTTATTTAGGATGCAGAACAGAGGTCTATTTAAAAAGGTCGTCAGATGAAGCACAGCTGACTGCAGTTCAATTGTGAGCCATGCTCAAGCCTTATGTGGGTGTGCCTCAGGAACAGTACAGAACATGCATTACTGATTGCTTACAATGTTCTCTGGATAGAGCTTTATTGAAGTTACGATTCACAGATTGCTGTCACCATAAATGTCCAATATTTGCAGCAGGATAACTAGATAAAGGAATTGCTAAAAACAAATGTAAGACTTTCAGATGGAGCTTGGTTTGCAGTTATGTTAGGAGAAAGTGACCAGTGGTGCAAAAATGAGAAATATTGGCACTGAAAATGTCTAAAGGGAGATTTAATAATGCATTCTGTCTTAGGTATTGATACTCACTTCCATGTGCCACCATGTCATTTACATTTCATTATACAACATTATAGTAAATAATGAATGCAGTCAATATGCACAGGTCCTAATCACGCAATCCCTGCTCTGTTTGCTTTGAGTCAGTGTCCCTACCCACAATGCCATGTGTGCTGCGCTCTCTCTTTCTCTCTCGACATACCAAACCGTTTTCCATAAACATGGGGATAAACACTTTCCAGTTCATACCACATGTACAGCAAACTTTCCCACAGTCAGAATCTGTTCACGATAGTAGAAATCATAGCAGCAAACCAGACAGCTAGGGAGGAAAGGTGCCTTCACGTCACAGAGTTTGATGCTCTCCACATATCTGTTGTGCGCTGGTTTCCTCCCACGCTTGGAAGAAAAGCTGATCAGTGGAGAAAATGCATAGAAATGTTGCCGTAACGTTGCGCCAAACAAAAATGCTTCCCAGTTGCTAAACATTTACTTATTCGTCCTGTGTTTTATTGCATATGGTGCGATGAGTAACAGAAACAGAAAATGATAAAAATAGACAGATCTAGAGACTGCTCAGACAACAAAAATAAATGAATAAATAGTATAGTTTTGCCAGTTATTTATGACTTCTGTCTATTGACAGTCACTCTGGTGGAAGAAAACTGTAGTGATGTTGAGTAGTGCAGACAGACAGCCCCCACCTCCTTCTTCCCCCTATTATAAAGCCACATGCTGGACTGTCAGTGGGAGGTGGAAGGTCAATCAGTAGCAGGCTGAGTGGTCATCAGGTCACAGGTAGGTCTCTGAATTGTAATTATGCCGTCCCTTGGGCTGTGTAAGAGGGACAAGACAGCTGTCCTGTACCATAAAGATATATTAACCCTGCCTTGTCTAAGTGCAAACTGGACCTATTCTCTTTGAATGGCTCTGTAACGGCTGGAGCAGGAGTGGGCTGATGGTAAGATAAAACATCAATACTGAGCAGACAAGCTGTAGTAGCGGAGTAACATTTGGTTTACAGAGTACTTAAGGTGCTCTGTAACACGTACATATCACTTGTGGCCCCTTTATTCTCCTGTGAGGCATCATAAACAAGAGTCTTGTGCATTGTGTGTCCGTTATGGGGCGGTGCTCTGTATCTGGTACAGCTGTTGTATCTCCCCAAGGGCAAGAGGAGGAGAAAAGAGAGAAAGAAGAGGGTCTCTGCCCTGTACTGTCTGTATCGTGCTCCTGCTGCTGCTCCTCTCTTTCTCTGCCCACATCTCAGGTTTCACAACCCACACGCCTGAATCACCCATGAAATACACATGTGTGTGTGTGTGCACTTGCATGCACACACACACATACTCTTTTTCATACCCCCAGTAATGATTCATGGTTACCCCCTCATTTCCCTGGGGAGCAGTTACTCACGATGAGAGGAGAAAAAGAAGAAAAGGACAGAACATAATACAATGAGGAGAAAGGAGAGCAGAGTCGAGTGGTGACACGATGAGCAGTTTGGCCTTCAGTGCTTTGAGGAGGCAGCAGGCACTCTGTGCAACAGAACCTTTGCTGAACATGAGCTTCATGATGCACAGTGCTGGTCTTAGTCACCACGGCAACTGTTCCAAGGAGTTCAATAGAGGGGCATTTTCTGCAAGTGACATTCATCTTTGTTTCAACAAGAACACATTTCACTCCATTGATGTGCCTGGCATTGTTACTTAGATGTTCATATTGTCAGCAACCAGTGGAGCATTTAACTCTGCCTCCCGGGTATTAATATCAAGGTTTAAAGTACTACCATATCATCATACTGATTGATATTTTCTTACAAATGCTGACGTCGCACTTCAGACACAGCTGCATGAGCCCTAAAATCTCAGTCATCTCAGTGTAAAATGCTAGTTATTTCTGAAATATATATCCTGTGCAATCATTTTGCAATATCATTGTTTTCTGCTGAAATTATGAAAGGTCAAGGTAGTGATGTGTAACTTATGGAGTAACATATATTATAATCATGCTATAGGTCTGAAAAGTCATCATTGATCAAGTAGGATCTTAGAAAACGTTCAAATCTGTCCTCTTTTTGGGACCCAAACGTTTGGTATAAAAATAAAGGGAACACAATGAATCATGATCATCAGTGAATAGTGTTGATTTTGTGATTGCACTTGCGTTGTCTTTTAGAGCCTTAAGTTAAAGAGCTATATTAATTTCATGCATGTTCATGGCTACAGGTGGCACATTGTGGTCTGATTGGTAACAGCGAAGCAAAAGCAGGTGCAGAGTTCCAATCACGACATCTCCTTGGTGTGCAACTATGTGCTAACATGCAGGTCACGCAAGCAAAAAAAAGGTATCCCACAAAATGATACCATGCTTCTGTATTGCCGCTGAAAGACATGAAGAAGTGAAGGGTATGTGAACTGCTGTACGAGGAAAATACCCAACTTTCCAGATTCAAAACCAAACTGAATGATCAGCAGTTCTCTGATTTAGCTGGCAGATGTGTTTTTGATAGCCAAACACCAACGTACCTTGTCAAGAAAAGCGCTGACCCTTTGATCTCTTATGATCTAAAGGTGGGGAAGGGATCTTCACATTTCTGCCTGTTCTCCTGTCTTTCGTACATGTTACAGTAATTACTACAGGACTTCGGGCCAAGTGGTCCTAATTGGCACAGTTAAGAGCTGTCGGCATGACCTTTTTAGGCAGAGCAGCAGGGTGAGTCAGAGTAACTATTGTAAAAGGGCAGGATCTTAAAACATGGCCAGACCACATGGTGTAGAGTTGAGAGAGAGGGAAAGAACCTCACAGCAGTCAGGCATTATGACTCACAGCTGTTTCTCTCTGGGATGCTTTCAACCCTAGGTGAGTGTGGGTGTGCGAGTGGGTGTGCGTGTGGGATTGTTGTCAGCGCGCGTGGTAGCATTGTGGCGGGCCTGTTTGGTGTGAGGATCTGCACCATCTAATGCCACGTATTCATACACAAACAAAATGCACAGAAATCTTAAATGTAAGCTCATTTTATCATGTTAAATGAATAACAACAACGGGCCGTGGAACTTTCCAATATGCTAATTTTCAAAAATAATTATAATAATAACAACTTTATTTATATAGCACCTTTAAAAACTGAGTTTACAAAGTGCTTTGAAAGACAAAGCAAAAACAGGCTACGCAGAAAGAAATAAAGAATAAAATAAATAAAGATTCGTGATCAATAAATACAAATAAAAAGAATTAAAAACAGCAATAAATAAACAAATGACATGTGGGAGAGAAATCACTTTCACAGCAGTGACAACGACCACGACTGTGGTGCCCATGATGTCTTGTTGTGAAGAGTATGCCGAGCAAAGCGGAGTTTCCTTCAGTGGCGGAATCCCCCCCATGCAGTAGCCTGGTTTCAGTCTCTCTCACATCTTGAATAAACACCCACACCCACACATACAGTGCAGCTGTTTAGAGTCACTGATGCATGTAGTATTATTCATTCATTCAGCTTGCATGCATTGTAATATTATTTGTATTACTGAAAATTGCATCTCTACTCGCATTCTTCTCTGTTGTTTACGTTCCTGACATTACCTACTGCAGCTGTGAAATTACAATGTGTTTGACTCACTTTCTGACATTTAAATCACAGGATTTTGTGTTAACCTGTCTTGAAAGTTAAATGTTTTCATGTTTTACTAAGCAAATGCCAGACCTAGCCTCAAACTAGTATCTATTACCTAGATCTCAATGACATATTGGTGTCATAGTGGCAGAGGAGCAAAAAGTCAAAGGTCATCATTGGCTTGATCCCTCTAATAGAGTATGATGATCTCTGACCTCTGACTTGTCTGCTCACAACAGACATGGCCCTTATTGACTCAGGCCGAGAGTCAGCTCACACTTAGTCACATCGACCCTGAAGAAAAAGTGAAAACTGGCCCCGGATCAGCAGTGTTGGCCTCTTGCCCCTGCACTAAGGGTGGCTGCCAGCGTGGAGGAGGACGTAAGTGCGATGTCTGATGATTATCTGACTGACAGGAAGCCCTTTTGTCTCCGGGGGTTATCAAGCTGCCTGCAGAGAAGATGACGTGAGCTCTGGAGGACAGAAATGCCATTTCTTTGGCACTGTGTACAACAGTTGCTAATTTCCTGTAGATGCACCCACAACTAAATGAAAGACTTCACCTTTCATCCTACAGGTCAAACTGATATTTCATTTACCCAAAACGGCATGCATCATGAGGCTGGATGCTGGGTCTGTGTTGCCAGGCAGTCCCTCATCTGTCTTGCTTTCTGCTTCTTCCATCTTCTCTCCAATACACTGTTTTTCTTTTCTTCCTCCCACGCTTTCGTCTCACTCCAGTCCCTCTCGGTCCTCATTGTCCTGCTGGTCTTGTTGTTTTATGTAGCACTTGGTTCCAGACATAAAATTTCACAGGAATTATGAGTAATAGGACCCCACAGTGTTTACAGAAGCCACCACGGTGGTCTAGCCCATGCTGCAGTTTGCTGTATTCTCTGTTTACCTTTTACATGTGCATGCGAGCCACGTTTAGTAAGCAAAAGATAGTGTAGGAGCAGATAAATATTCTGTAGAAGTACAGAAGTCCCCAGAGGTCTTCCATAAGATGACACAATATTATTAGTGTTAGTAGCACATAACTTATACATGATGATGTACATTTTTATTATTTTGTAATGCAGTTAAATATGCTAAGCAAACATGGATTTACAAGACACCACAAAACCAGATTACAAATGCAGCCTATACATAGTTATTACTTCAAAAAAGGCCAAAAAGGGAATACTGAGAATACCACTAGCATAACATTCATAGCATGTGTACTGTACATGTAATATACAAGGGTAATTTAATATTCT
The DNA here is from genome assembly GCA_036023855.1 of Gadopsis marmoratus. Lineage (NCBI taxonomy): Eukaryota > Metazoa > Chordata > Actinopteri > Centrarchiformes > Percichthyidae > Gadopsis > Gadopsis marmoratus. The sequence goes on from JAVQJF010112590.1 coordinate 29,770, forward strand.
GTCTGCCTTGATTTCCATGTTTTTGAGACAAAGTTAGCAAAGTTAAACATATCGAAACTGACAAAAACTGCTTCAATTTCATCTGCAGACCAACGTATTTTAGGGTTTCATCTGTATAAGCACATGGACATTCCTCCCCCCTGTTAACCATTAAACCAATGACTGTTAAGAGACTCCAAATGCACATTCATTATTATCTTTTACGATCAAACACATCTTGATATTTGAAGAATGTGTTCAAAGTCAACCAAACCGTATGGTGAAAGATGGGCTGCTTTTCTACTGTAGTAAAAAAGGAATTTATCCTTGTTTCATGTCTACTAATGTGACTTGTCAGACACACTGGGATTTGTGTTGTGTGTCTGTGTACAGGTGTTTCTGAGGAGGGTTTTATGTGGGCCTGTTTGTGATTTGCAAAGCCAGAGGGACACCTTTTGTGTACATCTGTGTGTTTGTGGGTGGAGAGAGGTTCGTCTGGGTCTGTGTGTCTGGTGGTTTATCCAACATAATGTAGAATTTACAGCATTGTGATCTCCTTGCTCTGGTTCTCACAGGCAGGTTGGGAGGTAGGCTGACTCTCGGGGGTCTGTCGCTCACCACGCAAGATTGCAGGTGGCCCTCATGTCGACCACAGACATCCAAGCACCCACACAGAATCAGTGCTAGACAACACAACCTCTTTTGAGCTGCAGGGTGGGCTTGTGTTCAGAGATCATCCTTCAACTGGAGGTCTGGTTCAACCCCTCGTGCCAGCAAGCATCCATCCTGCTGAAATTCACTTGACAGAACATCGAGACCGTGCCAACACGAGGGAGCTGTTCTGTTGCTGAGCCCCACCTCTGACCTTCATGAGATGTGCAAAGTGAGTTTCACTACAAATAATACAAATAATGATCAATAAGGTATCATATCATATTTAATCCTCTTATGACCTCTCACACACAGGCGAGTACAGACTCCTTCCTCTTTGCTGATGTGTCTGTCTGAAAAACACACGACTGCAGCCTCGGTGTCAGCTGCTCTTCTAAGCTAATGAAATTGAGTTCTAAGACTGCAAGAGGGGATCTGCTGACTTTGAAGAGATGCTCCTTTTTATCCATAATGCTCTGGCAGGTGGAAAGGCTTCCTAATCCCATTAACAGAAGTTATTTAATCTAATCATCCAGGACAGAAGGTGATAGTGGGATAGAGAGAAACAAGGAACAGAAAAACCGAGGTCTCCTTTCAAACAAAGTCACAATATACAACAAATATCTTTGGAAACTGAATAATAGCATCAAACTCAACATCATTTAATGTATCTTCCTTTTGCACACACCTTGTATCCTCAGAATGAAAAGAAATGTAGAGAAACCTTTGGACATCTGCTGTTGAGAGCAGTATTATATAACATTCAAAACGGTATGTCACATATATACTTGGATTGAATGGATTGATTGGATTATATTTTATTCCTGCACAATAATTATTCTTTGCAATGCATCTAAGCCTTCTGGAGTCTTCGTCAGCTGTAAACAAGACTGGGTTGTGTAAGGTCTCACTCAGTCTATTAAAAAGGACAGTGCAGTGAGTGCACAAGGCCTTAAAATAAAGCTTTGGCTGTGCAGACAGCCGAGGGCACTTTATCACTGCAGCTTAGATCTGCTTTCTTCATCCAGTCTGCCTCAAGAGCAGCAGACTGCGCTTCCGCTGTCAATGTTTTTACATGTTGTTTGCGCATGCTGGTGCAGGTATTCAATATGAAACCATCCTTCCTCTGTTCTGGACTTTGCATGTTTAATCTGCAGCTGAGCTCTGCATGTCTGCCATGTGGTCACATGTCTGCATGCATGCCCGTGGTTTTTTTTTTTTCCAACACCCAATTTAGAACAAAGAAGCCTAATTCTATGCTTTTCAGCAGGTCTCTCTTTACTCAAAGAAAAAGTCCATGTTTATTGGTACACTGGCAGTTAAGTGTTTGCATCTGTGTGTGCCCATATTGTCCCGTGTCTGGGTTATGTTTTCACAGTGTCTGGTTTGATTTTAGGGACTGGGCGATGTACAGGTGTCTGGCGCTTAGAGACCTACTGCTGTAACTGACGATTCATTCTTCACACACACCCGCAAACAGGGACACAGACACACACCCTCAGACAGATGGTTCACACACAGACACACACACACACACACCCACTACTGAATTTCCATTCAGATGCACATGTATCCCTGCTCTGCCCAGACTATGTTCAACAGACAAAAGTGAAGTTATATAAAAGATTTCATTTTGACAGGCAGGGGTGGCTCGAATCACAAATTGAAGGGTTTTAATTCAAAATGATAGCGTTTCTATGTCAGTCAGCGCTTCAGAAATGAGCATGTTCTCTTTTATTCCCATCAAACTCAAGTCCCTTTACCGTCTCTCTCTTAGCCGTCTCTCTGTCTGCATCAAACTGATCTCCACCCTAAGGGGACTCCTATACTGTGAGTCAAAGACAGACAAACACTCATAGGAGTATCTGCAAATGACATGGCCATCATAGCTGAACACTGGTGAAGCACAAAACCAAAACTTTAAATGGGAAGAGATGCAGACAGACAGTCATACAGATAAATAGGTGTAATAGGTGTTAACTGTCACATCAAAAGCCTGTCATCGGGCAAACTGCAGCCGCTCAGGCTGAAAATCACCCAAACAATTACAGCTCTGAGTTACAGCACCCAGAGTCATAACATGCGGTTTCTATTAGCATCTACAAATTACAAGATGATCTGTGCAGGTACATTGTTTAACAAGGTAAAGCAGACTGGTCTGACTATGAAAATGTTATCATTCCACATTAGCTGACCGATGTATGACCCACCATCTCGTTCACATCTTGCAGCATCACTTCTGCTGCATAACCACAATCACATGCGATTATTCCAGGACCGGCATGGAGTCGATTGTACTCTGACAGATTTAGACGGTGCTTGATTTAGAAACACTGATAGCCAGAGATGGAAACCGTGAGATGCTGTTTGCTAGAAATAGAAGGAATAGTCACTTTAAAAAGGAACTGGGGCTCCAGAAATAAACCCTTCCAGGCCCGGCCAGAGAGACATCTTAGGGGATATTTACTGATCTGTCACTTAAAGTAGCACATAGTCCCTTTCTGGCTGCCCGACATTAATGCTGTCTTGGCTGTTCCCTGCAGTACAGACAGATAATCCACAGAATTCAGGTGAGAGGTAGCTTACGTAGGATCTGGTATCGTCTGGTTAGTTCTGAGCAAAAGCAGAATCTAATCTTAGCCTGTCGCTGCAAAAAGAACTGAAGACACTGTCAAGTCACCGTGTGCATGCAGCTGAGTGATTGTGAGTGTATTTGTGTGGGTGAGTGAGTGAGTGAGTAAGCGAGCTTAGAGGCTTTAAATAGTAAATCACAGTAATCAGGCATTTAAGTTGCATGCCATCAGAAGGGAGCATCTCTAACACAAAACATGTCTTCACTCAGAATGATTTGTATTGTGTGCATGTGCAGAAGTGCAACTCATACACTTATGGTGCATGCATAAATGTGTGCACTCCACACACACACACACACACTGAATCAACACTCAGGTCTTATGGCTCTGATTTGCTCAATCCACATGTGTCAGGATTGAGAAAATCCGGAAACTGACAGGAAACAACTCCATGCTGCATGGATTTATGGCTTTAAAGGACATATGACAGACAGCAGTTGAGTGTGCTTAGAAGGCCTATTTCTCTAAGAAGACCCGCCGTTTCTTTTTTTTCTGTCAGCCTCTCTGTCTCCTATACTCCTATACAAGTGTATTGTTCACCTCTAGTCAGTAAGAGATGGCTGTTTAGAGTGTCTCTGTTGTATCCTGCTGTTAATCCACTTCCCTCTGAAACACTTCCTTTTCTCTTCCCAGATAGACTCACTGACATGCTCACACAAACTCCTGCCAACGCATAAAACATGCACAACAATCGCACACACCCTGCAGGCCTGAGCCACTGATTCAAACTTCCTACACATCCAAGCATGACTGTTTGATATTTGTGTGTTTGCGTTGGAGCTTTCATAATTGTTGCATCTATGTGATCATTTCTCTCTCTCTCTCTCTCTCTCTCTCTCTCTCTCTCTCTCTCTCTCTCTCTCTCTCTCTCTCCTCCATCTTGCCACCTACTTTTTCATCTCATCAGATGCCGAATGACTAATAGCTTCACCTGTGTTTCAAGTATCAATTTAAAATCTAGTCTCCCAGTAGTTTCGATCCACATGTTCACACAAGAAACTTCTAGGTGCAACAGAATGACTCACCCGGCCTCGCGCTCTCATCTTGCACACTCCGGATGCATACAAACGCAAGGCATTGCTCTATTTTCTTATTCTAATCGATCCTGCTCTCCTATTGCTCCCATCTATTTTGGGTGACACACATGCACACCACTTTTGTATCCACAGATGTAGGTCAAATTGAGTGCTTGCATCGAAACTAGACCCGCTTGAACATGGAAGCAGGTCAGTTGAACAGTTGTGTATTGGCCCAGATATCTTAACCTACATCTCATCTCTTGTAGTGGAAAATAGAGAAAGTTGACAAACCCACCTGTCTTGGATGTCCCAATGCCTTTGTCGTACTCTTTAGAGACCCCAAGGTGTCACAGTCAAAACAAAACATGTGATCAATGCTGACACTTTTATTTTTTCACTCTTGCTTTGTTGGTCTTCAATTCTGCAGCAGGATTTTCCAGAATGAATCAAACATCTAACGTGTTCTTGCAGAGAGAATCTTCTCCCCTTGGTGTACTGACATGCAAACATCACAGTAAAGTACAGCTTTAAAAGCAATTCAATATTAGCCTTTGAACACTAACACTATTGTGAATTGCCTGAACTACATTTTACAGAAAGGGATAAAAGCACTTACTGGTGGTGGTTGAAACTATAGAAGGAACTTGCATTGCTATTCTACATGCACAAACTTCCCTTCTCCTGCAATTACTCCCCCAGACTCTACTGTACATAATAAAATGTTCTCGGTCAATTAGCATGCTTAAAAGAGGGTTTAAGACAGCAGCTTCAGTAGCAGGGAAATCAAGACCAGAGGGAACAGCTCCTGTTTCATGCTAGCTCTGATTCTACCATTTACAAAGCACTGGCAAGGCAGAATACTAAGAATGATCTGTCTGCCCTATAATACAGAGACACTGTAATTAGAGAGAAGAGGGGCTTTTAGATGCTGAATTGTCTTTTGAGGTAGTTCAAAGGCAAGCCACGGCAGCTGCACTGAGCATTGGAAGCACTGGGATAAAAGCCTTAATGTGCAGTGGTTGTTTGTTTATGTGATAGATTGTATTTGACTCCGTTGATTTCAGTTGCGCATAATGGGCTCTTCCATTTTTGGGACAATATGTTTAAACAGAAAAATAAAAGACTGTATGTTGTATTTTAGTGCATTGCTTTTGTCTATTTTTTCCCCTTGTCTTTTTTTTTAATGTTTCAGAAATTGATGTGCAAACACTGAAAGGTATCTATACGAAAAACTTGCAATTTAGGCCTTCATCTATAAACACTGACATTGTAGAGTCCAGTAAATCTGCAAAAGCAGTCAGACTCAAATACTTGGCCTAAGTCAGCAAATAAAGTCTGGGTTTCCTGTTGACACCAATATTGTTCAACATATTATCTGAGCTGTTGCAACTTCATCCTTTCACAAATCTCTGAGCAAGCCCATTGCATGAGTCTGCTCATGCATTCCTGTATGTCTCCAAGCTCTTTCCATTGGATATAAGTAGTACAAACCCATAGCACTGCATCAGGGAAGTTGTACATGTAACTGATGCAAGTGCAAAGAAAACATGCAAAACACTTTTCAGATTATGAAATGCAGTAAAATGCAAAATCTTGAAGGAAGCCACAAGGTTCAAGCTGTATAAAAGTGAAATCACGTGGTTTTAATTTTCACCATATACCTTCTGCACCCACAATAAGTTTCAGATCTCACCACATAAAAATGATGTAGGCTTCATGTTTACACCAGATTTACATCTCTGACCAAACTTCGCAGCTAACGAGGTCACGCACAGACATCTTTCCTGACCATTATGTTAATTGTCTATACACGTGCAGAAGCAACATGTGTGCAACAGCTACTTGTTGCATACCTCACATCTACAGGCTCTGGGTTACTCCTCTCTTACCTCCAGGAAAAAAAGAAAAAGCCAGCGAGATGTGTCATTTTGAAAGTTCTGCTCCTCAGAGGGGAAAATCATGTTGCTGCATGAGCAGTTTTGAAAATGCTTTGCTCTCAAAACAGTAGTGTTTTCAAATCCCGGCTCATCAGCTGTTTCCTTTTATAGATCTGCCTGCACCGATTCTGAGCTTCATCGTGCTGGATAACCACAGAGGGCTGAGAGTGAAGTAGCAATTACAGACAAAACACTGTGGTAACATGACATTTGTGTGGAGCTGCGGGGCTTAACGTAGTAGAGAGGGAAGGTTACACAAGTCAACAATGTTTCACAATATTAGTCGTGGTACAAAATGACACATAGACTGATTTATTTGCATGTGAGTAATATTCTTGCATAGAGCCCTGCAGTGTTATGGCTTTCTTTCTTCTTTGTAGGTTTTGCTTCAAAGTAGTTGGTTTGACTTCTTGAAATGACAGTGAAGGTGCAGGTGGGGAAAGTGAATTGATGATCTGTGTGGGAAAGTACATTTATTCAAGTGCTGTACACTTAACCAAGTTGGATCTTAAATTCATGATCTTTACCTGCGTACTTGAGTATTTGTGGTATACTTGTACTTGTGTAAAAGATCAGAGTACTCCTTCCACCACTGTTGATGATGCTGTCTGTTATCTGCTGCTGCTCTTCAGCAAGGCACTTCTAACCCCAGTTGGCTCGGACGAACCTATCAGTGACAGAAAGCAGTAATGCTTGACAGCTTGTCACACATCTTGCTCGTCATGAGCAAGGGATGAAGACTAAAATACACCTCAAATATGTAAAGGCAACAGAATAATTCAGCCACAAAAACAAGGCATGCTTAGTTTTTGTATGTTTTGTTGCAAAGCTATTTGAAGTCTTCGGCAAAACGGAAACAAGTAAATAGGAGCAAATGTTACTTTTCCCCCATGACTCCTCACACACGTATACTACACTATTACTCCACTACTCCGCTCTATCAACAAAATCTCACCTACATACATGAAATTTGATTAAACGCTGTCTCCTGTCCCTGAATCATACAGATCACAAAATGATGCCACTGAAGATGATGCCACTGAAGATGTTTTTATTGCTTTACAGCAATAAAAACTTCAACAGTGAAAAAAAGAGTTGTTCTACAGTACTGAACTCTCACAGTCAAGTCCGAGCATGCAGAATAAATGCATGATAGCAGACAATTTATTGCTGAATTCATGGAACAATAAAGGTGTGTTGTGTCTGTCTGTTATTAAAACACCATTTGTTCTCTGTTTCTGCCTAAAGAATGGAATAACAAAGGGCCTTGAGTGGTAACAAAGGGTAGCAAACATCGGTTAACTGGATTCCCTGATTCCTAAAATACCCTCCACGAGCTCCAAGCAGGTCTGTTTACTTACTCACGGCCACTCTACCTCATTCATGACATCACCAGCCTTTTGCTAAAAACACAATAAAGACTTTGTGATTTACTCTATTTGTGTCACTGTGGCTAAAAAAAGAGCTGCAGCTCTAAAAATAGTCAGCCTAAACCATAAACAACATGGGCAAGACTGCTGTTATTACCGAGCTCAGTCTCCCTCAACATTGCTAAGATTACAGGAGAGACATTGTTGTTGCTGACGTGGCGCTTGCAGTCATAATGACTCTGCAGGGGGGGGGGGGGGGGCTCGGAAACAAGCTACACCTGACCTTTAGTTCTGAAGGAAATCCAGCTACAGCTGAGGTTTAAATTTGCTTTTGGAAGGGATTCAACTAGGTGGGGGAAATCCTTCTAAATATAGTGAAAAAGGCAACAACACAGAGAAAGGTCCAGCTAGCCCGCACTTAGCATTTACAACCTGATATGGGTAAAAAAAAATATATAATTCCAAGGACCTTGCTATTTATAGGATTTGAAATGGCAAAAACTCCTACTGGTGTCAAAGTGTATGTGTTAATAAAGGCCCTGCAAATGTGACTTGCTCTTATCACTGTGTATCTGGTAGCAGTGAATTATTGCTCTATGAAGCCTTTCCCCTTTCTGTCTCACAACCAAGCTTCCTTCCTATTGGTCCTTCTTTTAACTCTTTCCCTGATACCATCTCCCCCCCCCCCCCCCCACAGGATTATGCACACTCAGCTCCCAAACGCCCTACCTCTTTGTCTCCAGCTGATTGATCTTTTCAACAGGCACTAAATTAATACTTTTTAACAAACGCTCTGGGATACTCCTGTTTGATCCTGTATGGGAATTTGATGATTTTTTGATTAGTGTGTGTCCAGGGGGATTTCAGGGGTGATGCCCACAGAGTGATTAGCACCCTCCAGATGTTCCTAACATTGTCTTTCTGACCACTGTCCATAACAGCCATATGGCCTCTTTATACAGAGAGTGCATGTATGTTTGGGAGTGTGAACATTAATTGTACATTAATTGTCCCAGCTCAAGTCTTTAGAAATAAGTTAATGTGCATCTTGCTAAAGCAAAGGTTTATTTAGATCTTTGGATTGAAAAAGGAGGGGGGGGAAGTAGGGTGAACTCTCTGACATCTAAGTCAAACTGTAAAGGGTAAAGATCTAAAGAACGGCTCTCTTTAATGTTTTCAGACAGGTAGGCGATGCAGGAGTAGGAAGGACAAGGAGAGCTCTGGAAGAAGAAAGGGGATTTGAGGGGTGGCCTCTTCTCTTGTGGAGATTCTGTGTATTGTAAATGAGCAGATCTAATATTTCAGTGCCCTCATAGCACTTCATGACAGATTTTAAAAACAGCAAATTATTGCAGCAGCGTGAGTTCACTGGGTGCACTGCCATCAGAACTAAGCCGTCTAAACCACATCAAACACTCATCCTCGCTTCCCTCTTTTCATCTCGCACTATCTCGTGTGTTTCTTCTCTCCGCTTTATTTCTTCTCCTTTTCTCTCTCAGTTCATACCTTCCACTATACCTGCATCGCTTGCTTCCTTTCATCCCATTCTTTCCATCTCTCCTTTACAGTTTGCCTACTTGTGCCTCCCAAGTGCTGCAGTCATGTAGCCTAGGGGTGTGAACCTGTGTGCACTCCAAGCGCAGGGTGGAAGGGAAGAAAGAAAGAAAGAAAATAAAAAGAGTGAGGCGAGACCGGGTGAGTTGTTTTGAAGAACAAAGGTTGTCATTAACTGCTTTGTAACACGCAGAGAAACTCAGCAGCTGTGTAGCAATTACTATTTGCATCAGATGCTCATCCAGGCATAAACAGTGCTAAAAATATAGCTTAAATAGGCTATGAATCAACATCTATACTATTTATGCTATATGATAAAATCAAAGAGTTACATTGTGAGAAAACCCCATCTGAGCCCATCCTCCAATCAAAGTGTTGCAGGTTTCAACGGATTACATATTCCATAAGTAATATATTGCATTATAGGCAGTAAAACCAGGTCATTGTGTCAAACCAGCCATGTATTGCCTTTTTTGTGTGCCAAAGCAACCCCACTTAATGCGGCTACACTCTCAAAAGGCCCCCTTTTTTTTTTTAGCAGGTCGGCTGGTGGTATCTCACATCTCATTAACCCTCTCCCAGCAGGTGAGCGCACAGCTGCAAAAGTCTGCATACATCTGTCACAGCAGAGTGGCCAGTCAGAGGCGAAAGCCGAGAGGGAGGGAGCCAGTAAGTAACACAGCTGTCCTCATAAACACATACTGTTACATACATATGGTGAATTGCTAAATGTTTTACAAATAGAGTCATAGGTGAAAAGCACCACACATGCAGTAGTACCCCTGGTGTCCATGTTTATGTCTGCAACATAGCTCAATGGGTGTAGAATTAGGTTAAACAGGTGTAGATAAACATTGTTGTGTTTTCAGAACATATGGATGTTTTTCTGGTCTCAGTTAGTTGTCATGGTTCAACAAATTACATACACAGTTGCTGTTTTTCTATTGGAAAAAGTCCTATTTGATTACAGTACTGATGTGTCATTATTCAACACTTCACTGGTAAACGTTTGATGCTTTTGCACCTACCAAATGTATATGAATAATTTCTTTTGTATTAATGAATTGCCTTCTCTTCATTTATTTAACCTTTGTTGCTGTTGTTGACATATCTGTCATGTAAATGATCCATTTATTAGCATTACTAACTTTTGCTGTGGAGGCAGTAAAGTTACCTCTAGTTAACACTAACTTAACTCACTGTCATATTGGTGTTAAAAAGCACACACAGTTGCACGCACACACACACACACACACACACACACACACACACACACACACACACACAAAAAACAATTGTACACACACACACATGCAAACAGGAATGCACACATGACAAAATCCCCTGTGGTTACCACTCTCCTCACACCCAACCAACACTGTTTCTGGGGTCCCCACTGTTCCAGCTGATAAGTGAGGGCTAATCGTACCACTTCCTCCTTCACCTTGATTGATGGTTCACTATCAGGCCCAGTGGCCAACCACAGCTGAACATGCAGGTCAGGGGTCGAAACAAGAGAGATAACCACCTGCTGGAGCAGATCGGTGCCCCTGTGTATATCACATGTTCTGTATGGTATGGGAGTGGCTGAGTGAGCGTGTTGACATGTGCATGTTTGTCGTCAGGAGATCCTGTGAAGGTTGTCTTTGTTCCAGTGGTGGAAAGCAAGCTAACAGATGTTTCGGTTTAGCATGGTGACTAGCAACTGGTTACAAACTCCATGAGAACAAAGGTTAGCTTTGAAAAAAGGACATGAGCTGAACAAGTGCTTTAACCCCCACTGTGGATTATCAGTAAAGGGGCAAACAGCACACGAAATCTGCCACTCCTTTAACAAGTTTGCAGAGTAATTAGCAGCCATTGTGTTATCCAGGTATGATTTTCAGTACGTTTTTAAAGAAGCCTGTTGGATGCTTTCATTAGGGATCACAGGAGCACTGTATCTGTCTTAACCTTCGCCGGCCCCGCCCATTCGGTCAGTAACACAGCATAAGTGGCACCTTTCTAACAATGATCATGGAACACCCGCCCAGATAAAAACAGGAAGTGGGTGTAACCGAAAAGATAGAAAGGTAAAGAATAGGAGGCCATTTCCTACAACCTCCTGGGGTGAGCTGACAAAGAGGGGAATTGCTTCTTGTTAATACAAATGACCAAATACAAATCACCCTGGTTAAATTCGAACCGACTGCCTAATTGTTAATCTGCTTCACATAATTCAAAAGTGCAGTGCTCCTGCTAGCACAGGATGAAACCTATCCAGGACTTTCTTGTTCTGTTGACCTTGTGTCTTTCTGGAGGAATAAATACATAGCACTGAAGTGTTTTAGAGCGCGGCACACCTGTGTTCTGTGCAGACACATTATGCACAGGCCACATGTCTGTGCATAATGTGTATTATGATGTGAGGAGTGCAGGTAATTTCACAGTGATATGAAGGTGGTGACAGCACTCTCATTAAAAGTTCCAAATATCTTATGAACTCTTGTCAGTCACAAAGGAGGCAAAAACTAAATGAATGAATTAGCAATTTTAGAATGAAACAGTAATAAGCGTGAAGGGAGCCACAACAGCATTGCATAAACTGTGTGAGTTGTTGTTCCAATACTTGCTGCTGTTTTTGAAGATTTGTTTTGTTTTGACAGATCTGAAAGAGATTATTGCTGTAACTTCATCTTCCATAATGACAGACTGACCATTGGTGTTACTCTCATTAGGAGAGGCTAGCGACACTGAAGGTGAGGATGAGTCGACTGCCCTCTCTGTTTCTTGAAGAATCACCTCTGACAGTGAAGGTTTCATCCTCATACCTTCTTGGGGAACATTAACTCTGTAAAAGAGATCAATTAGCTGCATAAATTATGAAAAAGGCTACCGGCAAGACCTGCATGCTCTTACAAAATCCTTACAATGAGAGTAGTTTTGTTCTATTTCAGCATAAATCCTGAATGTGACCTTTTCTCACTACTGCTATTTAACTCACAAAAAGTATAATGAGCTACTTATCAGACGGTTAGTTCTGGGATTAATCGCCTGGTCAGTGTTATTCAAACATGACACCCTGAAGACTAACTAACTCATCTGTAATGCAGAGCAAGCTGTTATGAAGCTCATTACTGTGAGTGGGAGCACAGGCCTGAAGCGCTCACACACACAGACACACACACACACACACACACACACACACTCACTGACAGGCTACACACTGTGTTCTTACTACACAGAAATGTTTCAGTCTTCACAGTTAAGGAGATTTACTGTAAAAGGGATTTCGTTGCTATGACCAAAAACCTATCTGAGTGTGTAGTGTAGCTGGAATTACTGTAAACTGTGATCCTATGTGAGTGGTAAGTGCTGAAATTGCAGTCCAGGCCTCTTCTCTCATGTATTATTAATAACTAGACACACACACACACACACACGGATTGACTCACAACACTTTCTGTTCTGCCACTTCATGGAGTCTGTTACACAGCTGTCACTGTAGTTAGCAGGCAAGCATCTTTTTCGAGGGATCTTTCTTTCTAAATGTGAATCTGAAAATCTGACCACATTGATATGATGTGTTTCAAAGCCCTCAAGTGTCCTTTATGCACCATCCAGTGCACAAGTTGCTCCTCTCTCTCTCTCTCTCTCTCTCTCTCTCTCTCTCTCCCCTCTCAAGCTCTTTGATTATGGAGGGGTCTCCACAGGAATGTTGTGCTAAACGCTGCACTGCAGACGTCAGGCCTTTGGGTTGAGGATGCATACCACTGATTCCATTCATTTTACACTGCACACATGCCTAGAGAGAGAGAGAGAGAGAGAGTGCAAGCACTGAGGGAATCCCCATGAGGCCTTCTCTTTTGGTGCGCACTAAACGCTTACAGCAACAGCTGCAGACACAAGTGTGTGATGTTGGGAAAACCTGCTGCTGAACATCAAACCACCCAAAAAGCCCATTAGATCAGCAGTTCACCAAGGTGGAGTGATCCCCCTCTGTACTTCAAAAGAACTTGTGTTTGGGTTTTTGTCTTTTGCACGTTTGAAGATTGAAATTCAAAAATATTTTGATGATCAGACCTGAATCAGATATTGTATCTGAATAGTACAGACGATTGGACTGCAGTAATGACATTACACTGGTGAAATGTTGTGTACTGTCTTAAGTATTGTACTTAAGTATACATGAGTATTATCATTTTATTTTACGTTATACTATATACTACTCCGCTACTTTTCAGATTGAAAATGTACGTATTTACATACAAAATGTGATTATTTTACAAAATATTTGTTATAAACTACAGTTAAAACAGTATTTAAACAGTATAATTCTTCTTACACATTATTCAGTAACAATAATATAATGTATAATTATTTAACACTCACCAGGGCTAGGTTTCTGCATAATGAGTTCATTCGTTACTTTGTACTTGTGATACTTGAAGTACATTTCTTAATATTTGAACTGTAGTTGAAGTACATTTTTCTAATATTTCGGATCTGTTCTGTAATGGAGTTCAGTTTAAGTACAGAATGTCAATTCCTCTTCCACCACTGAGTACAAATAATACCATGTGAGAATTTTTATATTTGCTTTTTTATTTTCTGCAATTTGTGCGCCTCACCCAACAAATAAAAACCAGCGACAACCTCGGCTCACTAGCCTGCTGGTTTGCGGTTGGTAGGCATCGTTAACTTTAAGCCACTGCATGTGTTAATCTCCATATATTCATTATCTCTTCCTCTTTGCTTCAGCGAAAGATTACAGCTTAAAATACAATGGGGTAGTTCAGCCGGCATTACAACCCAGCCTCGTTTCCAACCTGGGAGATTTAAGAAGACAAACGAAGTTCAGGGGGAAAAAATAACATCTCTCTAATGCAAAGACATTGGTGATCATACAAAAGCCATTCTGTTGTTCTGTCTTCAGGTGTTTATCATGACACGATCTGTTGGCCCTGGTTAAAGGATGCAGAGATTGAGAGAGATGAAAATTGAGTGGACGGGCAAGAAAAATTTGAATAATAAGTAAGAAAAGATGAGAAAGAGGTTCGTTAGTGGGACAGGAATGTAATAAATAAGAGAAAGATAACTGCCGAGAAAAAGAAGAAGGCAGTTGGAGTGAAGACAGACAGAACAACAGAGGAAAAGGTTTATATGTGTTTGAGGAGCCCTCTGTATAGAAAGTACAGAGGTACTGTAAGTGCAGGGGAAGTTGAATTTATATCTGCTTTTTGGGATAAAATCAAATTGGGTGAAAAGTGCGAATGAGTAAGACCATGGAGACAGGAAGGCCATACAGCCTAATAAACAGAAGATAGGCAAACTTCCTCCTACAGGACTGACAGAAAGACAAAAACAGACTCACATGATTTGCAACTGGCATTGAACATTTTGATCTTCGCGTCCATATTTATGCATTCTGAAACTAATCCCTCCCTACACACACACACACACACACACACACACACACAAATCCTCAGCCGCTGACTCTTGCTATGATAAACATCCCAGGGGGATTTTAGAGCGCACTGATCCTCTGAGATTGCATATGCGTCAATATGTAAACATGTGTATCTGGATGCATTGCTCTGTTTTTGTTTTCAGGGATGAACTGTATTCCAACATGTTGCCTTTGATGTGGCGGTTGTGTTGTTGACATCCACATGGTTACACTGTGCCCTTTTGGGGGCTGCATTTATTAAAGGATTGTTTGACTATGCAATGCAGTGCAGGAGGATTATGACAAAGCCCAGTGTTTAAAAAAAAACCTAAAAAAAACAAAACTACAATAATAACCATGTGTGATGTTTACACAGTTTTCTCTGAAGCATGGTGTGTGCCAACTGTACTTGGCATCAGCCTCTCAAAATACACTTTGGCCATTGTTGTTCTATTACGTGTAATAAATTAAATCATTTCATGACGATGCTGACAAAAACATCATCATGTTGGCAAATAACAAACAGTGTGCCACAAAATAATAAGTGTATTAAACTCTGCATCTGATTAACTATGAATCATTTGCGCTACAATACTTACAGCATGCTTCTAATGGCTAAGTGAATCTGAACAATACCACGGATAATAATAATAATAAACTTTATTTATATAGCACCTTTCATACAAGAAATGCAGTTCAAAGTGCACGGATGTCTGAAATATGAAGCCACCCCAGCAACCAGTTAACTTAGCTTAGCATTAAGACTGGAAGCAGGGGGAAGCTAACCTTGCTCTGAAAAACTTAACAATTCTGGGGTTATTAGAATAAAGTAACACTATTTAGCAGCGTGGAAAGTAATGTTTTGTAATGTTATGAGGATGAAGTTACAATTTTGTGGGACAAAAAGTCAAGTTCACTGGTAAAATTACAACTTCATTTTCATAGCATACGATGTAGTTTAAGGTCTAGGCTCATTATAAGAAAATAGAATAAAAATTCACACATTATGTACCTCTGAAATGTGCTTTTCTCAACTTTTTTGTGACACTACATGCATGCGTTAAGCGCACACACACACACAGCTGTTACTTTGTGCAGAATATTTTGAAGTAAACACCCACATGCTCATTAGCAGGCGTGATCACAGACGGCTTGAATGCAAGTAGTGACAGAATCAGCGGCTGTGTCCTGAACTCACCTACGGCGATCTACACATGTGACCCAGATTACTTTGCCTTACATAGGCCTGTGGTCAGAGACACTGCTGATCCTACAGCCCAGACTTTGCCGGTACTATGCAGCACTGTGCACCAGGCATACAAAGACACCCTTGTGCTGATGCAACAAAAGGCAATAGAGAACATCAAACACATCTGTAGAAGGAACACCCCCACTGGAGGCCAGAGGCAAATCCCCCTCTGTGTGCGTGTGTGCTTGTGTATGTATTTGCGCATGTCTGCTAATGATGCGTCAGTTTGTGTGGGACTTTATCGCACACATTCTCCCCACAGAGCTGGACCCAGTGTCCCTGTGTGGGCCCCACAGACGGGTTGGCTGTGTCCTCTGGATAATAAGCTGGTGAAGGTCCTGATGAGAGCAGGGGAACAGTGTAAACTTTGCCCAGCTTCGGCTTCCCGGTTATGGCCCTTTCTGCGTCAAAGAACAGAAACTCTGGTACCAGGACCTCTCCAAATACAAGGCTGTCTGGGGGAAGTCCAGAACGAGGAGTGGGCCTTATTCACAGTTTAGTAGTTTGCAGGGGGTAAGAGTGACCCCCAAGAATGAGAAATAATATCCCCCACACATACAGAGCTTGTTTGCTTTCAAGGTCCTCACAGTCCTGCCAACTCCCTCCTCCTCCTCCTCCTCCTCCTCCTCCTCCCGCTTCTTAATCTCCACAGTGAACAAAAGGCCTCTTGAAGAAGATTTCATAAGAATGGCGTATCTCATTGATACCATATAAACTGTTTTGTGTGATTCAGTGGAACCACAAGTGTATGCCGTGTCTTCATAGTTACCCCAGCATTGCTGTCGTGTGGGACCACAAGACTAATGACAGCATGTGAGAGTCATGTTATTCAGGTGGTTCTGGATATTGATAGTCACAGTGATGAGAGGCTGTGGAATCGGCTGTGTGGTTCAGCGGTATGACAGCAAGATGAGGCAGCATGGAGTGGGCAGTAGTCGCAACAAAGAATAAGAGGAGGGCAGTGGGAGGTTTATTGGGAGATGAAGTAGGAGTAGTAGCACAGGTAGAAAATGATTGCTCTTTTCTGAATGCGTATTCAAGATATCTGTGTTCTATGATGTTCAAATGTAGAACGGAGGATAATGTATACATGTTAATAATCCAACAGTCTGCTGCTTATTCTAGTTTCAGATGAAAGAGTTTAGGAATATTTTATGACCTTTCCTACTTACCCAGAGAAAGACAAAATCATTGATGCCATGCTTATGTCTTTTCTTTCAGTCTGTATGCATGTCAAATGGTGGCAATATTCTTCATTTGAATTTATACACTTCCCATTTACATAAGACCACAGAAATGTTGAGAAAAACTCCAAAAGACTCAAAAACTCAGGAGATAAAGCAAATGTTTGAATTTTGCAGGTAGTTAAAAGTCAAGCGTGTGTAAAAGGTTTTATATGATTAAAGCAAATTATTCTGATCACATATGTTTTGGGGTTTATTTTGGAGAGAAATTCAATGTGGCGTCGACAACATGACCTGAGCTGACTTGAAGCCAATAATGAAGCTAAGCTATGATCACCATCCTAGATACTTAAAACTCCACCAAGAGGCAAAAATGCATCCATGATCTCTCAAGTAGGAAAAAAATAACAAAACTCCCCTAAAACATGCTATTCTTTTCTTATACACATTTGTTCCCCCCTTAGGCAGAATCACAGGAAATAGAAAGAAGCAACACACTGCCTTTATTCATGGCCAAAGTGTTCAAAAATAGCCACAGTATTTCGGGTGCTGATGAGCCACTGGAACTTCACACCTGTTACATGTTCCCGTTTGTTCCCTTTTGGAGATCTATATTAACAAACCCCCCTCCATTCACAGATCTGTTTTGTTTGAGACAATATCATCATCTTGGAATTATATGGTTCTGTCTGTTATTCACATATTCTTATTCTGTGACAACTTATTAACATTATTTTAGGTGTTTTTTTTAAGATGTATGCATTTTTGGACTTTTTATTAAGAAAACAAAAACGTTCTATCTCCAATGTCAAACTCAAACTTGGTTCTATGAAGGTTCTACTTGAGAGCCAATCAGCATTTCGAATGCACACGAGAGGACCAATCACAGTCTGAATTTTTGTCCTGTTGCCACAATTGCCACGGGGGGCAGGGGACATATGGTGTATATATGACAAGCCAGAGGGATCAAATGTCGTAAGTTGGCACACATCCCTGGAACATAAAACAGCATAAAATAAGGCATTCTGACATTTTTTACACAACCTTTTATGCCATGTTAATTTACAATCTTGCTTTTTACGCCATTAAATTTTAAAAATGGTAAAAACCATACAAAACACCGCATTTTATGCACGTTAAAACTTGTCCAAGATGCCGTTTTCTTGCATGGTTATGAACCCTTCCTCCTCTTTTACATAGCCAGAGTTTTTGTAACAAATCTTTATGGATTAAATTGGTGCTGAATTGACAAGAAGACTGATGATACTTCTTGCCCTTTATCATGTGTTTCTAGATTTTGTGTTTTCACGGAGATGTAGGATTAGCATTAGCAATTTCTTTTCCCGGAGAGAGCATGGTGCTTAAGTTTAACTCTAAACTGCTACAATTTATATTTTTTAACATTTTGTCACCACTGCAGAAACATTAGGTTGCACCCTTTATGTGCATGTTTTTAAATTACTCTTTTAATTAAACATGACGTGCTTGATGGTGTTAGCCTATTAATGACTCTTGATGAAATGTGAAAGCTCAGCATTCTCGTTTTCTTTGGGGGGTTTCTTTGGAGAGCTGGACAATTAGTAAATTAGACATATTATTCACCTGGCAAACTGATCTGTTGAGAGAATATCAAGAAAAAGACCACTGCACAAAATATTATTTTTGTTATTGGGAATGCAAAAACATTGAAGCTCAATGTCTCATACGGCTCAGAACGCAGATGGAACCTTAGAATTCCAAGGCGTCTATATTGCTTTTGCCAGCCTCTTAATTAGATTCACTGTATTTTTTCCCCACACCTTTCAGTCACCTTATTTCTTCCTATGACTGGAGAAACACAAAAGAACAACAAAATGGTGTATTAAAAGTGAATCATGTGGTAGGATTCATGTGGCCCGGTGCTGTTCCCCTGCGATTTAATATGAGCAGGTATTTATGAATCAGGATTTTACTGGCAACAGACTTGCATCTACAAATACAGGTGTGATTCCGCAGCTGAATTTTGCATGCACATTGTGATTTATGAATTACTTGAACAAAATGCTAACTTGTTTGAACATTGACATGCTTTCAAATTTGCTCAAATAATTACATAATATCATGCAAATCTGTGCCATGCATGCTTTACCAGTCTCATAATATTAATGTAAAATATTTTGAACACAAATTTAAATGGTTTTCTGTGATGCGTATATTTTTTTCAACCCACTGTTGCAGTTGTGCCAACAAAACAACTGCGGAACTGTGAACGAAACTAAAGTACAGCCTGAATGCGGTCAGGTCATGTGGCTGCTGCTCATTTTTTCTGTGGTTTCTCTCTGCTTATGACAGGACTGGGACAATTGTTGGCCTGGATCAAGTATTTGCTTGGAGACAGATCGCTTTGCCCCACATTCTGCTTCCAGGCCTAAAAAACTGTACACACAACCAAGAACACAAACAAACCCATCAGCCAATAAACACACAGCACTTTTGTCTAAATAATGAGGCATACCTAATATGGAAAGCATGGGACTTTTACAAAGGCCTTTATGTTGAAAATCATGCATTCTTTGCCAACAGACAAATTGTGCCATACAGTGTTGGAAAGGGAAAATATTTCTTAATATTTAGGAAGGTGTTTCTTATATCCAACAAATCCATATACTAATTCAAAACAAATCGTAGGAGCTGCCCATATACAGCAGGAATTATTCTAAAATAAAGGGAGGATTTAGTCAGGTAGAAAAGCATCCTGTTATATTCTTTATTGTCCAATTGTAAAGACACAGCCGGTAATGTTGTTTTGACCAATGTACCTAATAGCCCTAGTGAGCTCGATCAATATCCATTAATGTCTCTCTTGTGAGGCACATGTCATCAAATGACATTTGAAAACAGAGCAGCCAGATGGACTTAGTAAATGTGAAATAAGACTTTCTGAAATTACATTTCCCTGTAAAAAAAAATCCAGCATTTTCAAACATTGCTTTTATAAGAACTGCCACATAAACCCAAGAAAACAAATGGTTCATTGTGAATAAGTGTGACTGAAGTATAACGTAACAATTTAGTTAAAGGCATGTATTAAATATATATGTGTTTACAGTGTGCCAGGGTCAAGGCTTAGCCATCATTAAGATTAAAAAAATAAAAAAACAGCTCCATCTGTGAACAGCTGATGCAGATATCCATCAGCAGGGGATTTTTCTTCACATGTTGCAAACAGGAGAGTCAGCAGCAGCAGCACAGGGACTTTTGCTTATCATCTACACGGTTTAACATAAGGTCTGTTGATTTCATGACCCTGTTCATGGGAGGCTCCTGATGTAGTAGACAATTCCAATCCTGTTATATTCATGCTGAGACTATGGCTAGTAAGTGTTTAAGGCAATATCAAAATCAAACAAACATGAGACCTAAAGACAAACGAGCATGTACATGCAAACTATATTTATGCCTGCTATGTATTTTTCCCTCGCTTTCCTCCAGTTGATGTGAGAATTTGCACGGGGAAGGTGTCACATACAACAATGGAGCAGTATTGCCTAGTTCAGATGCCACGTGACAGTTCAGGTTTCCTTTCCTGTGCCTCTCCACGCGAGCATGCACAGACAGACACAGCAGCAGCCTGCCAAACAGACAGCATGATGTGTCCCCGTGCTCCCATAAAGTTACACAACTCTGGATCGCACAATAAAAATGGTACCCATGAACCAGACAACAGGAAAACATGTGCTCTACATTAATGCTGTGGCCACCAGAACTGCAGGACAGGTGCCTTCTTATCCAAGCAGTTAGTTAATTGAGTTCACCTGCCTTCCAGGTGTAAATGAGTACGTGATTAGACTGGCTTGCAAGATATCCCAGCTCTAATGCAGACATAAAGCAGGGACTATTGTGTTTCATTGTAACAAACTGAGATGCCGCTCAAACTGTAACATGCTTACATGTTATGGATGCATTTGGTCCACTGCTCTTTATGTACAATGTCCTGAAAGCTGCACGCATGCATGCACCCACTCATGCATGCACATTTATACTTTCTCTCTCTCTCAGACTCGCATAAAAAGCCACCATAAACCACATACAGGTGCCACGCTGGTTTCACAGCATATCGTCTGACTGTTTTGCTTCAAATTGTAGTTGCATGTGCAACCTCTCCACCATTACTGAGAATTAATATTTGATATGCAGCTTTCTTAAATGCCAACCTTGAATCTTAAAGTGACACTATGTAACTTTTGAAAGAAGACATAAAGAAATCTTTAATATTAAAAAGCTTTATCTTTACGATAAAACAATTGCTCAAATCAATACTCTCAGGTGGATTTGCTGCAATGGGATTCATTGGCCTGGCACAACCTGTGGCATGTGGTGGCTAATGTTCGCAAACTTTAGATATATTCTGCTGTGAATCTGACATTTCTGAGTAATTTCAACATCTTGATGACTCACCGTTACTTGTGCTATTGCTACACTAGATTTTAGTATGTCACAGATAAGAACTAGATAACGGACTCCTTGGTGGTACCCATTCATCCCAATGAAAACCTCTATTCCAGAGAACAAATATTGCTGGTTTGCTTCTGTGTTGTGTCTGAACATGCACATTAGTGTCTCTTTATAGGCTTTATATTGAGATAATGTCATGCACACAAAAATATTTTTCACCAATATTAAACCTTAATGGTTTGAAAATTCGTAATACAAAGAGTAACTTTTGCATTCAAGGTGCCCTGTCAGCTGTTTCACAGACATCTCTTTTATAAAGGTACAGTCACACCAGACAGTGGCACAGTGAAATGAGTCCGCACATCTTGAAATTTGTAGTTTTAAACACTTGTGACATAGTGACTACTCGCAAGGCTGCACTATGAACTGTAGCTTGCGAACTAATTGCAAACACCTTAGCTAGATGAGGATGCTAGCATTAGTCAGACACAATAGCCCCCAATCTAGCTAACTCACTAAGGGGACAATTCATTTCACAGTTTATGACTTATTTGCACCATGAACTATTGTCGCATAACTATCTGCAAACAATGCCTCTTTGAAGCTGTTTAAATATACAGATCAGCTATGATGGCCTGTCCTGCTTTTGGGAGGTTTCTCACTCGCCGTTCACTCAAATATCAGCTCTGTGAGATGGTTAGCTATTGAGCAATGGTGCAAATTCACGTGTCAGAATTCACAAAAGTTAAGCTTGACACGAAAGATTCACGTGGATTTACTTCACCCCCAAGAACAAATTCAGTCATGACATCAATTACATTGAAATTAATTAATTTTGCAGTCAGATTTTTACATTTTAAATGCCAATGTGACTGGGCATTAATAGTTGTCTATGGGGAAAATGTTTTCTGGCCCGGCAAAAGATTTTTTCTTTTTTTTTTTCCTAACCCACAGCCTGAAAACACATTCCTGCATGATGAACATCCAACACATTCAGAGGATTAAGTCAACCTGTAGCTAGTCCTCTGATTGATAAGATAAAAAAGATGCACCTCTCACATGCATCTTGAAGATCTTCTGATGTTCATTGTCATTTGATACACAAGCCTACGTGTGTGATACATGGTTCATCAGTACAAATGCGGTTGTGTATCACTCTTTAAGAGACTATCCCAGATAGTCTTCCCTTAACATTATTCAAATCTCAGACAATAATATCCAGTTCATAAGTGGAAAAACAGTGAAACATGACATCATCTTTCTTTGGCAGTACCTATCTGTAATCTCCCTGAACAGTAAACAGGAGATACGTAACGCACAGACAGGTCTTTCTTCATAGATTGGTACAGTACAGCAGTCAGAGACAGCATCACACACACCGGAGTCCTCCTTACATAAACCCTCACAGCTCGTCATCTCCCCATATGAATCAGCCATTATCTCACAACCAGCACAGTGTTTGTAGACAAGAGCCTTTTCTACGTGCGTCTTAGAGCTTGCTTATTGTGGAAGAAATGGCCAGGCACTCACAGCCTGTGCAGACACTCAGTCTGTATTGTGGAGGAAAGGAGATTAAGCTGTGTGTGTGCATTGTGTTCGTATCGAATAAGAATGACTGCAGCACAGTACAGAGCTCATGTACTTGGTATGTTGTTGGCATCATCAGGACCAACTCAGCTTCCCTATAGCGTTTATTAACCATATCCTGTCCGACCGCAATTATCTCCCTTATCTCACATCATCTTTCTCAACTAATTGTGATACCATAACGTGCAAACGTTATAGCATCATTATCCTTTTTTTAGTTCCATGTGTTTTTCCCTCTGAACAGCGTGTTATTGAGTTCACAGAGGTTAGATAATGCTCCTCCTGTCCCTGACAGTCACACTGTCTTTCACTCACTAGGAGGGCTGTGGATGGGGGTTAACAATCCCTTCTTTTTGCCGCACATCTATCACCAACTGTACAAAAACTGCCAGAAACCAGATCCTTTTTCAGGCAGCTGTCGCGTGCAGCTGGTAACCCGAGACTGGGCTCTCCAAGAGGCTTTTAATTCCACACATGTGGCACTACCTGTCCAGTGTGGATTTGAAGATTTTATGCGCGTGGGGCAGCTGCTGTGGCTTGTGGGACTTGATAAGGAGGGGGGGGAAACAGAGGGAGAGACTGTAAAAGTTCCCCTTCTTAGATCTTTAACTTATATCTCCATTTATATACTGTGGCTATTCAACCGTTCACTTATCCCTCTATCCATTTCTGGTTATTAGCCACATGTGTCTGGACATGTCAGGAAAAGAGAGAGTGAGTAAAGGGGAAATCTGTCACCCCAAGTGTATCTGTGTTTTTAAAACTTTACCACTGACTGCTGCTCACAGTAGATCCTCTAGAGACATTGTACAGAGGGCTTAGTGAGCTGATGGATGTGGGGGAGAAGGACAGGGAGGAGGGATAGCATAAAGTAACTAATAAATTACTGGTGAGAGAATATATTGTTCAGTGTGACTACTTGATTATATATCTCTGAAATTATACTGCATGTACAGCCTGTGTTTGCATTATGCATGTGAATGATACACATATGAAGACTTTCACATCTCATCTTTCACATCTGAGTTGCCAGACATGCAGAGACGTTCTTGCATTCAGAAGATTCTGATGTGAATGCTTTGGATACTCCAATTTATCTCGGATCTTCTTAGGGTTAGGGTTAGGGAAAGTTGCAATGTATTTTCACACTGCAGAGTGGGTCAGTTGGAGCTTTGTCAGCAAAATATAGCAGGAAATAGCTGCGCAAACAGTCAAACAAAAAGGAACAGAACAAGAACTGAACTTGCAAGGCTTTTATTTGACAGGAACATGTTGTTTCTTTTGTTTCTCCACCACTGGAGGAGGGAGACATGGAGTACTTCTTGGAAAGTAGGAGAGCACTACTAAGAAAGTAATCGTATCCTCTTCGGGTACTGCTGGACCGTGAGTTTGCCTCTGTTTACAGGACTGAAGATAGCACTTCTGCACTGGAGAGTGTTCTCAGTAACATTTCCATTGAATTCACCTCCTTTTAACTCTTACCAACTCTACTTCCTCCTCAATTTAATTACTCTGTGTGGGAGGGCAGGCACACTAGGCTACTTACCTTGCATTTGTTAGGGAGCATATAAAGTTTATAAGAGGAAGTGGGTTTAGATGCAAAGAAACTGTGTGCAAATTTATGGAATTACTGTGCAGTTTCTACTTCCGACCTCTTTTGCTCAGCAGATTACTCACTCCGCAGCTGTTTGTAGGCTTATGTACTCAGCTGGACTCAACTTCCCCTGTCCTCCTTTTCCTTAGCCCAGTTTACAGCCAGGTCTGGCAGCCACTTCAAACAAACATGCCTACCCACGTGCCAGTAAGGAGGTAAATGCAGGTGAGTGAGGAAAAAGGTGTTTCATGCAGTTCTATCGCACACAGGCTTTGCTCTTTAACAGGCTCTCAGCCTGCCTGTGGTCCTAGAACACTGGTTACACTGTAACTCAGCTCTAGAGGCCCTGCACTTTCTGGCCTCCTTTCACTTCAGCAAATTATCCATATTCAACTTTGTGTTGCTTGCCCTGATTCTCCCTTGTTGTTCCTGTTTACCTGACTTTTTCAATATTTCTTTCCCAAATGAAATCACAATTTGAAATCCAGGTTAGGGACATGCTTCAGAAAACTAAAAAGGCACCTGTTTACCACAAACAATTTAGCCAAATGTTTTTCTTGACAGTGTCTCTGAACAGAAACACTCTCACCATAGTTTGACAAAATAATCGTAACTCAAGATCTTTTAACTAGGACTCATTTTCGTCAGGAATCGTTCTATCAGTGTATCTCCAAATTGGGTGATTTTGAATGATTAAGTGTTCCTTTATGGCTTGAGAAAATCCTTCTACATCTTAAACCATATAAAATCCCATCGGGTTATCTGAAAAATGAACATGGCTAAATAAAACAAGGCTATTTATCTTGACTTTTTGGAGCCTATGGTTTAGTCCCAGTTAACATAAACCCGACAGATACACATTCATGGCTCATTTTTCACTTTGCCTTATATTTTTAGCGAGCCATGCAACCGTGTTTCTATGCTGTAAATCCATAATTCTGTGCCTGGCTGCAACCCATTCCCCCTCTCTACACAGAGCTGGCCAGCAGAGGAGAACAGGATGTAGGTAAGTTCTGCTCTGCTGAGAAAGGGGATGTCTGGCTCACATTAGATGGTGTTTGAGTTCAACATACACTGCTGACGATTACATCAAAGTGATTTTTGCATTAGCCAGAGCAAAAAAAAACTGAAAAATCCCACTTCAGTAAGTTGTCTGGTTTTAATGTGTTTATGTTAGGATGTTGGGTGTTTTTAGCTGAGGAAACTCAGAAGAAGTATCATGAAATAATAATATGCTATGTCTTAAACTTTCAAAGGAGGCCAGTAATGTGTGATGATGTTCCAGCAAAAGTGCCTCAAGATTATTTTGCTCTATGCAGTGGGAGGGTATTTAGGGAGGTTAAGCTTATCTGCCCTTCTAATGTGATAAATCCTCCAGTAAATGTATCATTTGATAAAGGATTGCTCTCCATCTCTTTGTTGTCTTTTCACTCAGAGAAGATCTTCCAAAGCTCAAATGCATCAACTAATCTCCAAAAGTGATTCAATGACAGAGCTGAGTTTAGACAAAAAGCACTGTATGCTACTGGTGTGGACTTAGATTACACTAGATCACTACAACACTTATTTTAACTCACTCATCTCTTTAACAAAAGACCAAAAATCCCTGACACATGATCAAAGGGCTTGTTCATCTTAAGGTCCTTTTTCTTTACCTCTCTCTGTTTTTCAGACTTCAAAGCCCTCAAACATCTTACACTCTTCTGCTTAACAAAGGAAAGAGGAGGAAAAAAAGTGCTTGCACACAGCTCCAAGCAGCAGACAGAGTGGTGAAAGCTGGCAGCAAACACGAGCACTACTAATAATACCTCAGCTGGATTGTCAGACTGCGTGCTTGCAGCCCGTCTGCTTCTTTCTGGCTCTCTTTCTTCCGGTCTGTCTGTCTTTCTCCTTACCGTTCTCTCTCTCTCGCTCTCTCTCTCTCTCGCTCTCTCTCTCTCTCTCTCTCTCCTGCTGGGTCTCTGCATTTTGTGAAGGTGACAGCAACAGTGAGTCAGCTTGGACTTTCCAGCCTCTCCTCTGATCTCTCTGAAACTCACCTTGCAATGCCTTTCCTGGCATCTGCTGTAAACACACACACACACACACACACACACACACACACACACACAAACACACACACTCTTCAACACTCAACCTTTCTCCATTTCTGTGAAAGAGCAAATTTCACACAGGTATTTAACATCTCACCTTCTCTCTTCTCTTCAATACGCAACTTCTTCCCTGAAGCAGGGGCTGCTAAACCGTCTAAAGAGCAAAGACCACTGGAATCTCCCCTCGGTTGAGGATTAGGGCGCCTCCCAAACAGCCTCATGTCACAGAGGAGTGTGAGGCTGATCTTTCACCTTTTCTCTCCGCTGTCTCAGTTTCCGCCATGGGGCTCAGGGTCTAGCGTGGACAGGCTGAGTGCACTGTTACTTGGGTGTGAGAGTGTGCCAAAGCGGAGTCCAGTTTCGCACCCAGCCTGAAGCGTATCTGAGAAATACTGAGCGTTTCTTAGATATGGAAGAGTAAACAAAACCACCCGTACCTGAGCTACGAAGAAGCCAGCTCTTGGGGTTAAGGAGACGGTGTTGAATCCTTTGATGCAGTATTGTGCCTGTCACATGGGCATGTGTACTGTGGTGCACACATGCTAGGAACAAAGAAGAAAGAAGAAGGATGGTTGTACAGAATTAAAGTTCACATCATACTCACATGCTAAAGCACTTGCATTCCATTCAGAACATATTTTGATTTCCAGAGACCGTTTTCTTCCTTTTACATGCTTCCAAAAACCTCTGCAGGAATGCTTATTTACTATTTCACCAGGCCTGATTGTGCAGATGTGCTAGCCAGGTCAGTTATTGCTCAAGTTTGTTTCATAATAAAAATACCTTTCAATGCACACGTATTGTATGTACACAGGCACTCAGAATGTAGGTGAAGCAGTTCTCGTGATCAGTATTTTGTTTTTGAAATTGTCTAGTGACCTATGGAGTAGTTTCAGTATGAACTTAATTTTCACAACACTTACAGTTTATCCAGTGCTTAGTGAATAGAGCCACTGCCCATCTAAAATGTAGACCTGTATTGATTTTAGAACAGGGTTCAGTAAATGGTACAGCTGGTTATGCTGTTCAGTGTTCACACCAAACAGTCTTACGCACATGACACACACAAACATGCACCTGCCTTTGTTGCAGCAATCTTACGGTAAAGAGTTTTATTACAAATCTCATTTACTGCTCCAAGCCACTGTAAACTTGCTAGCACGTCAACGTTGTGTTTGCTTATCTCTGTGTGCATGTGTGTGCTCTCTATGCCGTCTGTCTACAAGCTTAAAAAAAAACATATTAAGAATGTTAATATGTACTTGATGCTTTCAAGTGAAATGACGAGTGAACACAAATAAAACATGTAAGGTTTGTTGCAGATTTCTCCGGATTAGCGAGCTTTTTGTCGAGGGAGCACACAGACAGCATGAAGACACCCAGCTGCGGGGAGATATGACAAAGGATGGAATAAACCATTATACAGTACATGTTATCTGTATGTGTTTCAGAAAACCAGTCATCATGATGAAATCATTCATTTATTTCTTCAGTCATAGTGCCATGACAATGCAGTAAGTGTGGCATTTTCACGTATGATGGAGAAACAAAAACACCTGTTGTGTGTTCAAGTGCTCTCACAAGCTCATACACATTTCTAAATCCTCATATCATTTTTGGAAAGTGCTTCTGGATCATACTGATTAGATCAGCCAGTCACCACACAACTATGTACACACAGAGCTGATGGTGGGTTTATAGCTGCACAGTCAGAGTGGTGTAAAGGAAAGACAGGTTCTCCCCCAGACAGAAATTACCCAGTGTGTTGCTGTAAATATAAGGATGTTGTCTTAATAAACATTTCTGGTCATATCAGGGCTTTAGGAGTTGCAGACAGGTAGGCTGATGATGAGCCGGCAGTAAACCCGGGGGGCATGACAGGTAGGTGCATGTACTATGTTTGATAGCGAGGTTGACAGATTGTTATCAGCCATGCAGCAATGTGTGTGTTGTTGTAAGTGCAAACAGTCAAGATAGAGGAGAAAATGACAATTACACTCCTGAAAGTATATTCTGTTCTGCAAGACGCCACATCCATATGTGTTTGTTTACATACGCAACAGCAGAAGCATGTAATTTATTTGATGTGAACAGGTGTGGATGTGTGTGTGTGTGTGTGTGTGTGTGTGTGTGTGTGTGTCTTTTGCAGTAGTTTTTCAATCTGTCATCTGAGTTAGATACCAATCTAACAGAGTTTAATGGAAATGGACAAAGGAGCGTGTCAGGAAAACCAGGCCAGGTGCCCAAGTTCCTCCGTGTCAAAGGCCGTCACAATCAGCTGACATGGTTTCTTTCTGCTTGTTAATAATCATTCTGTGGTAAATAGGTATGCTGATGGAAATGTACAGACAGTGTAAGCTAGCATGGGTTTAGATGATGCAGTATCTACATGCAGCTGCCAATTTAAACAGCAGAATTATTTCTATTTCAGGTTGTTTCATTTGATTATCAGAGGATGGCTGACGGTGAGAAAGTTCAAGGTAAAAAGTCGGAAAAAACAGAGACATAGTAATAACTTGCACATTATATACTGTGGAGTAATGACAGTTCTTCATAATACATGAGCGTGCATAACAAGTTCCAAAGTTTTTACATTGCTGCATTACAAATATACTGTTTTATGGGTAATATGCACATGTCTAAACACACTTAAATGATGTATTAAGTTGAAAAATATTAAAATCTTTTACATTATTAGTTTTGTTTTCACTTCTACTCCGTTTGCCTGTGATCTAATCTCATGAAGAGGTATGAATGCGCGTTTCTATTTTAATATGATTAATCATCACAGTCACTCCTACACCTTTTCATTCAGGTCCAGGTCCATGTGACTGAAGCTTCCATATTTTTTTCTGTACTTGTTTCAAATAGAGCACGTCCTTGCTTTTAAATTTAGCTAGGTGGATAAAAAAAATCCCTGTATGATCACCGTGTATTGTTTTACGCACTCTACAGTATACTATACTATGTAAGAATAGTGTATGATATAATATTCACAGGATATATGTCTAATCCCTGTCAAGACTCAATCAAATTAGATTTGGATTTTGGGAAGTGTCACGCCCTGTGAATGTAGCCATCTTGTTTCTCGTCTGCTGGAAGATTCCTTTCATCTGATTGGCTCGGTGCTTCAGGGAGACTCCAGATCTGCTCAGACACCTCAGGCAATTGCTGCTGTTAATATAACTTTGAACACATTCTCTGGCATCATCTGAATGAGCCATTCACAAGGCGGCCGTTATCCTGATCTCACCACCCATGTGGGATCAAATACCCTCATGTAACACATTTTAAAAATCCCAAAAAGACGCATTGTTTTCTATTTGCTTTTCCTGGCAAAGTTTTGTTCTGAGACAAATGACTTTTTCCTCATGGCTAATAACCATGTGCGTAACAAACAAAGAGCAGACAAAGAATCCATAATTGAATCAACTGCCATTCTAATTGCTGGGGCATCTCTCACCCTAATTAAGCATCGTTCGTTGGTTGTCACTGGAGACAATGACAGCCTGAATAGAGCTGTCACTCTGGATCAGACAGACATGTTACCTTGGCAACAAGGGTCACTGGGTTTGCAGTGCATGTGGAGGATGTAAGATGTGTGGAGGAGGAGGAGGAGGAGGAGGAAGACAGAAGTGTGGAGGGTGTAAAGAGAATCTAGATCCAGGAATCAGCTGGGAGTCTTGCATTAGCATCTGATAAAAGCAGTTAAACAAAGCATGGAGACAGACTTTGCACAATTGTCTCTGAAGGTCAGCGCTGCATTAGGGATGTCGCAAAATGCTATTTACAATATGGCATATACTATCTCTCAGGTTAGTCACCACCTCATTTATCCTTTTTCCATAATTTATCTCCATTGTCTGGATTTTGCAAACATATGACTCAATGCTCTTTAAGGCTTTTATCCTCCAGTTCTGTGTACCTTTCTTGATGTTTCAGGGTTTCAATGGCTGGATCACACCAGAATAGGGCGATAAACCGATTTGCATGAGTCTCGCAAGCCCTCGTTGCTGTGTAAATATCACGTTGTTGTGGAGCTCTGGATGACTCCTCTGTGTCAACAAATAGTTGCTCTGTCCTGGGAAGGCCACTGTGACTTAATAAATGGACTTGGATGAAAACAGGGCTATAAACGGCTCTTTAGGTGGTTAAAGTCTGCCTGCCTCCCTCCTATCAGTTCACCCAGAATGCTCTTTTTATTTGCAGAGACATTTGGGTGAAGTGTGCCACTCTTTATGTCTTGGCAAAAATCCACACCTATCTATTTCAAAAGCTCTTTTATTTGTCCTTCTGCACACACACAGTGCAGAAGAGTGGCCCCTCCATTCTTCATCACAGCCTTGTATTTTTGAAAGGGCCTGGCTCAGATATCCTATAGGCAGGAGTAACAGCTGTCGCTAAGCCACCATAGCTGGCCCCCACTCAGCACCCAGTGGGGACCCAAAACTCACCATGTCTGTCGCTGTCTCCATCCCACTGTCTAGCTTTTGGACTGGCTGTCGTCGTCTACTTTCACTCTCTGTCTCTCTCTCTCTCTCTCTCTCTCTCTATCTTTCCCTCTAATTACATTGCATCCTAATTTTTCATTTAGAAACGACTTCCTTTGGTTTTTTGGGGGATTACAAGAAACAGAAAAAGAAATGGAGAGGCTATGAAAAAGAAAATGAAACAGAGGGTGGGACAAAGGAAGGGAGAGGCCCTCTCCTCGGACTGGGCCACGCGTCCACTTGTCACACACACACACACACACACTCTACTCCACCCCAGCCACCCTCTAATCTGCACTGTTTCACCCTGAGGACCTGAGGCTGGGGCAGCTGCTACTGATGGAGCCAGAGAGCCAGCTGTCCTCACACGCACATACACACTCACCCCTCCAGTCATTCATTTGGGACAATGGAGCCAGGATAGGGGTGTGTGTGGCTCATGATTTTGGAGTGTGCCGTGGTCATGGGGAGGGGGGCCTTCACAGTCAGTAAAGTGTTTTTTATGTTCGCTTTGTGTCTCAGCAACAGTTGGCAGCACGTGTATCAATGACACGCCTCTCTGCTTTATTGTCCATGAAGTCAGAGGGTTTAGGGTGACCTGGGACACACTGACACACTTACAGAAACAGAAAGAGATGCATCCATATAAACAAAGAAGCATTGTGTAGATGGTCATGAAATACAGTAACATTTTGAAAGCACAATCTGTCAAAAGCTGAAAAATACAGAGACGTAGTGTTTGCTCTGCCTATTTCTGTGATTTCATCATCTTGCAACATCTGCAACTTACGTCTGCTTTCAGTTTTTCAGTGTCCTTGAACAAACATGGTTCTGCAACACACCAATCTTGTGTAAGGTTGGATTTTCCTCTCTATTAATAGCTATAAAGTTAGGATTACAAAGTAAGGGCATTGAGTTCTTGCATTTTTAACTTTAAAGGAAAAGTTCTTAGCAGAGCTTCAAAAACAACACATCAATGGATTCGGTGTTCAGGTTCTGATTGGTTTAGCGCTATCTCTAACTGCTTCAGTTTCTGGCTCCTGCTGCTATTGGTTATCCCTCTCTCTTTCCCTGATTGGCTCAGGCGCTGGTTGCATTCAGCCTCAGCGGTCTGATTGGTGGAGGTATGAGCCTAGGAATTGTTGTGATTTGCCCTTGGTTGTGTGTTCACCAGTTAGTGTGTTTTCTAAATACTGCAGCTGCTTTGGAGACAACGTGAGCGTGTGTTTCGCGTGGAGGTTCATTTCATGAGTGAGTGGCTTAGGTGTGTAGTTAGCAACTAAAAGCCCATATGGTTGATGACACACACACACACACACACACACACACACACACCTGACGCTGCCTCACACCTGCTGCACTGTCTATAGTTGAGCAAAATCCGGATCAAAGGAAACAAGCCCTCAGGGACCCGTGTGTGTGTGTGTGTGTGTGCATTTATGTGAGTTTGCGTGTGTGTGTGTGTTTGAAGAGACATTCACTGCTTCTGAATCTATGCCAACAAAGAGGATTTGTATTTGAATGAGAGACGACTCATGTCTGGCTTTGCTAAGAAAGAGCTGGAAGAGCTGAAAGGGCATAGTATGGCACAGATGCTCTGTGTTGCAGACTGCTCACACACGCACGCACATTAAATATAGACCTATATAGCACACTTACCTTGACAGGGAACGGAGGAGGATGGCAGTATGGGAGGGAGTGAAATTGCAAGCTGCGCTGTAAATTGTGTGGGGGGTATTGTTCATTTAAAGTGTGTTGGAGATAGTGTGAAAAGGAGCAATGCGCTGAAATGGAAAAAAGAAAGAACGATAGAGAAATAATAATCAAGGATTATACTGTTAACATCTTAAATCAGGCAATCGGGATTTCAGCATCATAGCATCATGACCTCATTAATGAAGTTGGATATATCCTTTGATTTGCCGTGAGAATTAAAGTTCCCTTACGCTCATATACACACCCACCTATCAACCCACACACAAAGGCACACATACGCAATCAAAGTGGGACGCTCAAAGGCTGGGTTCTTTCGGTTCGCCCACAAAGGCAACAAAGTCTGTCTTTGTCACTTTCCAAGTCAGACGTCAGAGAGAGTTTGCCTTGCTCCGGGGCTGTGGCTAAAGCTTGCCCACGCGGAGCCCCCATATACTGTATATTTGCATATTAGTGACCACCCACAAACACACGCTGCACACAGTACAAAATGCTGTACATGAATGACAAACAGCAGATGCAGAACTTCCTCCTTGCATGCATACATGCAGGCATGTGTGCAAAGGGCAGGCACACACCGATTCACAAGATCTACACAGACAGTCGCACACATTCATGCAAGCTCACAAACCTACAGATCCTCTTAGACTCACAAATGAGTTCTTTTGTCTGTGGCCTGCGTCCATGTCTGTGAGCACACATGCATGCCTCTGTTTGTTTGCAGCAGAAACAGACTGGTTCAGTGTCCGTGTACAGTAGTTGCTGGGTAGGGTTGAGAAGTCTGCGGAGGATGTTGTGGTTGTCCTGCCCCTTTCTTTGTTTCATAAACTGTCTGGCTGGCACTCTGCTGTTAGACCGGGACAAAAGGAGCCACTTGAGATTAACACTGAACTCAAGCAACGAAAGGTTTGTCTGAGGACAAAGACGTTTTCTACTTTTTTTTATACTACTAACTATTTCAAGGTGCCTGCTTTATGTTATAATGTTTTCTTCCACTTTATTTGCCCAAACAAGCTGGTCCTGGTTTCAGTCTCTCTGTCAGCCGCCACTCATGTTTCTGAAGTGGCCTTAAGCAAGACACTGAATCTTCAGCTCCAGGGGGACTGATGTCAATCTCATTTCACTTCCCAGTGGAGGTGGAAAGCAACTTTTCCTATAGAGATCAATCCAGTTTTACATTTGCCTGTCCATATCACTGCTATGGATGGACTGTCACGCAGTTACCATACCCCTGTTTTCCAGTGATTACGGCAAATGTGATTGCACTCACATGCTTTGCGGGATATCTGCAAGCAAAAAGAAAAAAAAAGTGGATTGCTGATTAGATTACCTCTCTCCTGCCCAGCCGAAGAGCTGGTTGTGGATTTAAGACGTGGTGGGGGGGGGGAGATTGATAGTGATGACAAAGAAGCCCCTGTTTAAAGGAAATACAGCTACTGTTTACTTGCTGCAGCTGCATCCTGTGTGGCAGGTAGCACATGGCTCCCACTGCATATTGGTTCGCGCTCACACACACAACAAGAAAACACACACAAAAACACAGACCACACTTACACTCTTTTCAAACTTTACACCTCTGCAAAAAACACAAAAAAGTTTGCAGATCATTGGTGCTCACAAAAAAAGATCAGTCAGTTAATTATTTCAGCCACTTTTTTTATTCTACAAAATGAAATACTGAAATGCAATTTACCTAAAAACGATAAGCATTCATGACTAATTATCACAAAACACACAAGAAATGTGTAGCATCTGCTGTATGTGCCATTGACATCTTTGTTTAGACTTGGCTTGAGTTTTGTTTGTGTCCTAGTGTGTGTGAGCTTACCATGTTTTACAATTTGGTAGATAGCAAAGCATTGCAAACAGCAGTAATAAAGTGTGTGTTAACTGCAAAACAATGACATCCTGACGGTAAAGGAACCTAAAACAGGTGACAGAGCCAGCAATCAGCCTCTGTCATAACAATAGCAGCTGTATTAAGGAAAACACACACATGGGCACGTGAGTACACTCGTGCATGTGAACAAACACAAAAACACACACCCAGGGTGCCACTTTTAGCGTCGGGCAGTTGCTCATGCACAAACGCACACAGCCCCTACACCACCCTGAGGTCAGGAAATTAAAATTATGAAAATCTTTCTGTCACAACAACAAAAATAAGAGCAATCTTGAGGAGTGTGTACAGCAGTTGGGACAAACAAACCAGGCACACACACAAACTCACAGGAAGATGCACACACATATGCTGCCCATAACCCTTCACTGGGACATTAGCCTGTTGATTTTTAATTGGTTTAGCGGAGTGTGTTTGTTTAATCCTGGTATTATAGCCCAGTATGTTTATGCCTTGAGTTGAGCTGATTTTAAAAAAAAAGACCTCCTCTTGTCAACACGCTGCCAGATAGATACCACTCTTTGATTAATTCAGACAGAAAAATACACATGTCATAATCCCCGCCCTCCCATTGGCTACTGTGGAAGCCCTGTTTCCACAGCAACATCAGAACGCTGTGTTTGTGTGTGTGCGTGGCAACGCCCATTTCAGGAAGGAACCGCATGTAAACAAACCCGCCATGTGCAGCATTGTGTTCTCCGTCTGACTCTGTGGTAACGGAGTGTGATCCTGGGCGCAGGCAGACTGAGGCCGACCTATAGGATTACATGTTGTTCCGTTGCCTGGACATGTTGTTTGCGTGTGACCTCATAACATGTAATCATCGCACCTGAGCTAAAGATATACAGATAAAGGAAGCACACAAGGAAACAGGCTATGATAATGTATGTTTTTATATATGTATGTTAGTAACCAAAATGTGTGCTGCAAGTCAACAGCAGTCTTGCATCAGTGTGGGAAAGCAGGTGCAACATTAGTGTTAGTGACCTGTCCTCCAGCGTCACATGTTTCCCCTGCCCATGTCATTTTACGGGATGTCCAGCCTTTTGTGCCGCTGTGTGTGTGTGTGTGTGTGTGTGTGTGTGTGTGTGTTTACTTCTGCAGTCTAGATAGCACAATATGAACTTTCCTAGGCAGGTCAGCAGCTAAAGGTAACCAAAGTTCAGGAGATTTAGCACTGAGTGCTGCATAACAGCTCAGACATTTTACTTTGGTACAGCCTCAGTGGCTGGACCATAAAGTCCTCCTCTGTAAGTGAAAACAGAAGGGGGCAGAATAACAAGGTTATTAAAGAATGTAAAAGCAGATAAACACATTCATACAGTGATCAAAATACCCATACACAGAGGTTCCTATTCCATTGAGCAAGAGTTTCCAACAACCAATCAAATTTCTGTTACCAACAGCCACAACTCGTGTTTATGCCTGCCTCTAGCTAATCCTACCCTCTGATTGGCTGGTACCCAAGCTTTGGCGCACAGCCCCTACCCCCTCTCCCGTTCTCCCTCTGCCTGTCCCTCCATCTCTACAGATTAAGTAACACCGGCAAAACAAAGAGAGCTTATTTTTGTTTTTCATCAATGATCGTGCACCCACACAAACATGGCGCTTGCTTAGATGCAAAGGTATCTGGAAGGAAAAAAAATCTGAGAAAAATGTGGAGGTATAGCAACAGCAGAGTGGGGAGAGGAGGCGGGATAAACTCACCCACTGTTGCCATGCACCCTCAGTGTGTTACTAGGTTAAGTATGGTATGTTGCTATGAAAAAAGAACCAAGGGCAAGGAAGAGGGGCAATTGCATCATTCCCTTGAAAAGCCCTTGAAAAACATGTCTCTCTCCTTTTGTGCCCGGTGCAAAATTCTAATTGCACTTTCAAATCATCCTCTGGGAGGAATTTCAAATTGAAATGCAGCACATGGTGCCTCAGTGTGCAAAACTTAGAAATGTTCCCCCATGCATGAAAGAGACTCCGAAACTTAAACTCTTCTCTGTGTTTTAGCTCTGTAGCTCGCTGTTATTGTAAAAAACAAACATATGCACGATCTGTCTTCATCGATTGTACTAAGTCTCTTTGCTCCTTTTTGCTGCTGTCAGGTGAGGCAAAGAGCACGAGCACGCAGCCAGCTGCTGTTTGTTTTGATCTGTCGGTGAGCGTTAAGAGGCTGTTGTTAGAGTGGAGGCACCATTAGATAAGATATGTTGCCAAGAACATGATCAGTCAGTCCAGATCTGATGTTATTATGCAATACATTAGTGGCTCAACATGCCTATATGAAAACTGAAAACATGTTGTGGTCAATTTAATATTTAACCCTACCACCAAGGTAATCACATGCCGTTGTTGTCATGCTTACAAACTGTATATAACGTGTGTGTCTGAGCACAGTGTGAGTATTAATAATCTACCAATACGCGTTTACACACACAGACCCTTTCAAAAGATAGTCAACTTGTTTGTGCATGAGCAGTAGGCTGTCATCATCAGTCCATAATAACCCTGACCTGTAAGTGACGGCGCAGCACAAGCAAACAAGGCCTTTGTCAGGGATCCTCCTCTGCCCTTTCCTTTACTTCTCTATCTCTTATGTTTTCTTAATCTCCTGATATTGTTCCTCTCCTCTCCTCTCCCTCCCACCCTTTCTCTCATTTTGCCCCTGTGTCTGTGCAGGCTGTGTCCCTGGCTGCTCAACCTCTCTCGAGGTATCTCAAGTCGCATTTCCAAAAACACTTTCACTATCATTGGCCTTGAAACCCATAGCTACATGTATGCGAATGGATGCATAAAGACAACTTGATGTGAAAGTTGCTCGGCTATTAGTAAATTTTACTACTTTTAGAACTTAATTAATTAAATAAGGGATATTTAAGTGTTAATACTGGATAGTTAAGGGGCGGCTGTGGCTGAGAGGTGCGGTCGTCCATTAACCCCAGGGTTGGTGGTTCGATCCCAGCTCCCGCTGTCTGCATGTCGAAGTGTCCCTGGGCAAGACACTGAACCCCGAGTTGCCCCCGGTGGAGGCCAGCATG
>JAVQJF010112624.1:0-31972 GCA_036023855.1 Gadopsis marmoratus
AAAAAAAAAAAAAAGAGAACCACCGAGTTAGAGAAGGCAGGAGGAGAAGGGGGGGGGGGAGTGGGCAGTTGTCACATAGTCAGTTAGGGAGTGACTGACAAGAGGAAGGAGAGTGAGAAATTAGAAGAAAAAAAGAATAAGAGGGTGGGGGGCAGGGTAGCTTGTGCTGCCTGCCAGTGAGGCACTGCAGCGTGGGTCGCTAGGGACTGTTTGTTTTAGATGGAGGAAGCAGGAAATCCAAGGAGAGAAGTCAGTTAATGATTATAGACATAACAACTGGCTCCTTTCCCTGCACAGGCCATAAGCCAGGTCGACCCTGGCCCTGCCTGGCAAACAGAGGAATAGGAGCTTGCGCTTATGTGTCCTCTGCATGGACTTGTGAAGGCCACAGTGGGCCAGCTAGCAGTGGAGGGGGGCTGCTGATGAGAACCCTTACAGCCAGAGTCACCTGGGGATTCCCTGTGACTAAACCTGTGCTGCAGGAGAGACTACAGCATATTCAAGCAACTGCTGAAACATCAAAAATGCCTGATAGCTTGCAGCAAGTGTTAGTGTGTGCACGGCTAACCTTCCATCTGTGAGGAAACAAAAAGCTAAGCGGGGGGACACTGCTGACGCACTGAGTATTTTGTCCTTAAATAATACTTTAGTCTTTTGCCAACAGACAGGATTTAATCTACGTATCTCATGCAGTCACTTAGGTAAAAGTTAGTGAGTGCAAGACTGTGAATGAGTGAGCGAAGACACAAGGAACAACAGTGCGCTCTTGTGGTATGGGACAGGAGGCCGCAACCAGATCAAAAGGTGACAGTCAATCCTGCATGATGCCAGTGAGATACTTCTGTAAACCTTCTTTAATTGGTTCAGATAGGTGCAAATTATTGTATTTGCTTTACAATATTGGTTTTAGCGATTTTATCATCTTAATGTTTTGCCCCCCAGTTTGAAATAAAATATACATTTCCTTATAATGAATACTAAATTACGATTTAGTCACGTCTGTGTGTTCATGAAGTA
Organism: Gadopsis marmoratus; assembly: GCA_036023855.1. Taxonomy (NCBI): domain Eukaryota; kingdom Metazoa; phylum Chordata; class Actinopteri; order Centrarchiformes; family Percichthyidae; genus Gadopsis; species Gadopsis marmoratus. Next base: position 1,018 of record JAVQJF010112624.1, read on the forward strand.
TATTACAATGGTTTAATTATGATTTGTAATGTGACTTCATTCAGATGTTAAAACAACACTAGACAGAGGAGCAAATTGGCACAAATTTGGTGCAGTGCAGCTGAGACTTACCAAGCTCATTGTTGAGTGGCGGTGTGGTGGTCTCCTCCACTTCACTGGTCATAGAGCGGGTGATGCGGCCCTTGCGGCGCCCCTGGCTGTTGGCCGTGCGTCGACCCTTGATAGCCACAGTGGGCTCTTTGTCCTCTGCATCTTCTCCAGAGGTGTCATCCCTGTGTTTGAGAAATGTCAACACAGTCAGCAAGAGACACACAGGGTGTTTTGAAGGTGTACATATCACTGATATAGGAATCAAAGCTATACACAGTCCACTCATTTTTGGGCAGCATTGTAGGACACCAATAATAATCAGTTGACAAACAACCAAATCCTCAATCCAGCTGAGCACGTGTCACTGCTGAAGATAAGACTTAAGGCAAAAAGCCCCCGACACCAGCAAGAATTGAAGATTGCAATAGATACAGCATCAGCAAGGAAGATGCCCAGTGTCTGCCGATGACCATGGGTCACAGGCTTTAGGCTGTAACCAAATATTTTTTTAACGTATGAAAGGGCTACTGAACCACTGTAAAATGATGTAAATGTACAGACATGAAATTGAAATCAGATAGTTGACACTTGAACCTTAGCCATTGTTTCGTTTCAAATTCAAAGTACAGAGCTAGAAATAAAAAAAACTTGACTATTGCTGCAATGTACATTCAAGTGTAGGGAGATTGCACTAGTGAAATAACATTGATCTTTTCTGAGATGCAAATACGGGCCATGATGCTATTCAGTCAGTCCCAAAGATTTAACTGTAACTTGCACCCATCACCATCATGTCTCTAATGCTGTTAGGGCTCTCTACATTGAATTGGAGACATGTTTGTCTGCATGAGGACAGGCAACCAGTGAATGATGCGGACAAACACAAACTTGGAACACCAAATGTGAACATGTGTGCAGACATTGCTCCCCCCGCCAATATAACTTATCGAGTGTCAGCACAATGGCATGCAAAGAGACAGCCACAGAATTTGAACCCACTGCACCTCATTCATCTTCCTCCTGCTCCATTAATCTTGCTGAGGGGAACCGGTGGCACACTAAATATAGGCAAGCCAGCTGTGCCAGGGACAGGCAGGCAATCAGGGAGTGCTGGGAGTCACGGAGTCCCTTGGCCTCACCTCAAGGCAGGGAGGCAGTAGGCAATGGTTCATCATCATCATCATCTTCTAGTCCGACAACTGCTAATAAATATGACCTAATACTTGAAACTACTGTAGCGTACAGCTTCAGCTGACATCATAATATACTAGTGCATCAATACATACATAGATGATTGTATTCATCTATTAATTTTCATTCCCCAGAAAGCAGTGGGATTCCTTCCATCTGTTGTTTTGCATCCTTTGATGGCACAGGGCCTGAAAACACCCCCTCCTCCACCGCTGCACACACATATTCCTCCTTATAGACTGACATTTCATACTGACAGCTAGGTTTAATCACACTACTTATTTTCCCCAACAAAAAACCCCAGACTAACAAAATAAGCACAGAATTTTATAAATGACACTTGGCATCCTATTGGGAAGGGGAGAAGCATAAACAGGAAAACAGCTGTTTTAATAGGGAGAACGAAAGGACGCCTGAATTTGCCGTAGGTGGAAAGTCTGGCTGGAGGTGAGGGAGTAAGAGCTCAAGGGTTACAGATTGGATGATTGGATTTCCAGATCCGCTCCCTGTGGCCAAAACGTACTCCTACTCCTTTTGCTGAAGCCTGACCTCTAACAATTCTAAAATTGTGTGTCGGAGAAATGGGGAAAGTGAGGAGATTGTTGCGGCAGTACAGGTTCGGGCTCACACAAACTGGCGGAAATGTTGTCACTCGGCTGCATCTCTTCCTCTCGCTCTGTCAGTGTGCTTGTCTAATGAATCAGTAAATAAAGTCATCACTGCAGTGCTCAGTGTTTAGAGGTACAAATCCTAAAAAAGGTTCATTAAAAAGCGACTCACTTCATTCCATCTTCCTTGTCTTCAGCTTCATGTTTTTCTTCATCTCTTTCACCCTCCTTTTCTTTCTCCTCTTTGTCCTTGTCTTCCTGGCTGCCCCGGTGCACTTGTTGCTGCTGTTGCTGCTGCTGGCCATGCTGTGATGAGGGAGGCAGAAACAACAAGGCACTCTGTTACAAAGGTAATCCCAGGTAACTGGATACACTGACCTGTAACCTGTATACCTTAGACACTTTAATATGTGGACATACACAAAAAATAAAAAACCTGTGCAATTATGGCCTACATCATTTTACACAATGTTTAAATTTTGGCCAATCAATCCATTGGCCCAGTAAATTGTGAAAATTAATTTTCTGCCCAGATAATACTGCGTTTATGCATGCCAAACTGATGTGACAATGAGCAAGGGGTGTGGAAAGACTAACTCCAAGTGTGTCGATAAGAAAAAGTGATTGTTTCACTTCAACAGATTCCACCAATATTTCTCTACAATTAAAGGCACAATCTTTCTCTTTTAACCACATATGTTTTATTGCTTGTTTGCAAACAGTGAATGAAAAGGCACTTCCTGTGACATCTAACGTATTACTTAGACATAAATGTCTGGCTGCTTTTTTGATGTGCTAACACAGCCGCACATAGAAACGTGAAAATCAAAATCATTCCTATCATTGACATTTCTAAAGACTTGGTTTCACTTGGTTGAAGTACAGAATAGTTACTAAGCTACAGAATCCTATTCATTTTCGGCATACTCAAAACAAAACAGGATACGAAAGTTCCTAAAAATGCTCTTTAAGCACTCAGAACCACTTCCTTATCAATTTCCTGTCTGGGATTTTAGGGTTAGAGTTCAGATTAGTACAGACATGCAATCGGACTAAAAACCTTATAAACTGCTTCCTATTGAGTAAGCAGGCATGCTCATACTGATAAGAACCTCTTCTTTATCTTTGTTGATCTCTTAACTACATATCTGCTCAAAAAAAAAAAAGATATTACATGTAGTTCCTGGCAAGGGAACATAAAAAGGACAAAAATATTGACAGAAAAGAAGAGAGAGAGTCGGAGAATGAAAGGGCGGAGAGAAAGATGGAAGCAGAAGAGCAAGATTATAAACACACCGTTCAGTCACAGAAGCTACTCTTTTCTCCATTTGCACAATATAACTAATGTTCTCTCCCACTCTTTGAAATGATCCCAGACAGAAAAAAAAAAAAAATGCTATAACTCAATAAGAGTCAATTGCCTTTCCCCCAGACACATCATCGGCCTTTATTGTCAGCAAAATCATCGTATGTATAATCCTACTTGGCAAAAAAAAGATTCTGATAACCTACGTCCACCCTCACTATAGATATTATCTGGTAGCACTGCCTATAAACTTGCCCCGAGTTAAACCAGGGGCAGCCCTCCAGAAAGTGTAATTAAAGAAGACAACAGAACAGCCACTCCACACAGTATCCACTACCCAAACATAATCTCTGTTGTCATTCTGCCATGTAGCACTGCACTTTCTGTTCCTCCTCTGTAGCCACCTCCCTCTGTAACTGTGAGCTTTTAGCGCTAGCTGCTACTCGAGAGATGTGGAACAAACCACCAGGTAAATGAGCAGGTGGTTTTTTTCAGGAAAGATGAGGAGACACCATCCTCGTACCAACAGGAAAAGATCGGCAGTAAATTAATTTCCTTAGCGTCTGCCACTATGAAGTTAACAGCAATAGAAATGACGTGTTAAAAAAAAAACTGTCAGTATGGAAACAGTGCTGACATGACAGTGTTGTGAAATTGTGGCACTTGAAGAGCACAACTGTGTGACCTTTGGCATTTCTCTGCATCATGGGAAGTCTGTGGCTTAGACTATCTCACTGTTCTGCAAAGACATCAGTACAGCTCCAGTGCTCACAGAGTTTAAGCAATACAACGCCTCATTTTCACTAGTTTTCAAAGAGTTAAAATCTTTTGGTGTGCTGCTCTTGCACGCTAGATACCTCATGTGTTTCTGCATTGTATGCCTTGCAAAGCACACCCAAAGTTAAAACATGTTCAACTCCACATAGAAACAATGTCAATGCAACGGATTCTCTGCTGTCTAACTGGATAAAATCAGTCGAGTCTTTCTTAAGTTACATCCACTGTACACAAGAAAAAGGGGGTGAAAAGTTAGTAGTGGATGTTCCTGCCAAACGTGTTTGACAACAGAGGATGGCATCAGGCCTGGAGTGTAAAGACTAAAACGAAAATCAAGTTGATTCTTTTAAAACCAGCAACTGGTATTAGATAAGCTAGCTGGGTGACTGACCGTACCGGACTTCTTCAAAAGGAGAGGTAAAGAATAGTGCCCAAATTTTCAGGCCTACAAAGCCTGTTGTATGACTGTGCCTTGATGTAAACTAGAGCAGCTTTTTTAAATATTAGCTTGAAAGATGAGAATACCTGGCTTCGTCCTCGGCGTCTGTAGTTCCTCCGCACTATGTTCTTATAGTTTTCATTCTTTTTGGTCAGGTAGTAAAAGAGCACACACTCCGCCACCGTCTGAAACATTAAAGAAATGTCATTTTTTAACAATCATTTCCTGAGAACACTGCATCACTCAGAAAACACAAAGAAAAAGAAAATGAACTGATACCTTTCTCTCCAGAAAAGATGCAATTAGACCAAAGTTTTTGGGGTGCTGGATGAACCTGTGGGAGCAGAACAAAGACACTTTTTGCAACCTGCTACTGGAATGATTCAAAATCATTGGCCTTTGCTGAAGGACTACAAAAGAAAGATCACAGAACAACAACGAATGACTGAGGAGGTGATGTCAGTGCTAACACAGAAAATTCTAGATTAGTTTACTTTAAAAAAAAAATAAAAAATCTCAAAAGCACACTAAACCAATTGCATAAATCCAAAATTACTGCCCTAATTTGGCATCCAATAAATGATCAAATATTACACTACAGGCACTATTGATCAAATATCTTACTGTACATTTTGGATCAGAGTTATTAATAGAAGAAAGTGAAGTTGCATGTGGGTAGACTTAAAAGTTGCTGATTTTTACTGTGTGGGTTTGACTTGATGTGGCAGCTTGAAATACCTTCTTTCGTTTCTCACGAAAGGGGAAGATTCACTTCCTTACCAACAACTTGTGGACCCTTTATTTGTCACACATATTTCATAGGAAGTAAAAGACTTCATTTTGTTGCTTAAAAACAAGCTCTTAAGCACTATGCCTACTAATTGAGAATGGAGCTGCAAGGTAATATGGGATTTGATCAAAATTAAAAATGTTCAATGTGAAAAAATCAAAAGTCTGTTCAGAAATTGTATTTGGGGTGCAAAATGCCAATATTTTGTTATCAAAAGCTATTGTTGGGTAGTTTTGGCAAACAAAACCCTATCCAGCTGCTTGGAAAGAAGGATAAAAGGAAGTATTTTTCTATTCAAAGAATAAGGAAATTATGTCTGCCACCATGACTTTACTGACGTCTGCTTACTTCTCTCTGAAAGTGTCCTTCTCCTGCTCGCTCCACATGTTCATAACCTGGCGGTCCTTGTACACCTTCATAGGGTCATCCATCAGTCCATTCATGTTGATGAACTTGATGCGCTGCTGCTCAGCGTCAAACAGCATAGGAGGGATGACGGCCAGCTGTCGCATTTGCTTCTCTGTGTTCTGTCACACACAAATGCCACATACAAGATACACACAGAAGCCAACATCCTGGAGTGAGTGGGTTGGTCTCGAGAGGGAAACTATCTGGCAACACGGTGCCCATATTGACATGCCCTGTATGAAACTCAACATGTGCTAATACACTCTGTTTTGAGGTGTGGAAAAGTTCAGAAGACAGGAGAGGAAGTTTAGGGTGTCTTGTTGCCTGTCACTGTTCAATTTACAACCTAACAAACAAAAAATCTTACAAATGAGATCATGTCTGAGGTTAGGAAAGAGATGGACAGGAAAAAAAAGGTGCTGTGCTATCTGGAGGATACAGGAAGTTAGAAATCATTTCTTACGGTGTGACTAGACAACCCAATTGGACACACTGCTCAGCTTAATGGGACTTGGCTGACATGAGAGGAACAGATCGAGCTACTTGGAGCATGGTCCTCCACCACTGAGAGTATGAGTAGGCTGAATATAGCGTATGCTGTACGTTTTTTGTTGAAAATATTTGAACCATGTAAGCTAAATCAAGCAACCATATTTGGTTTCAACTGGACATAAAATGTGTGACCTATGAGTATTTGAATTTCTGTGTAACTACAGCAAACTGGTCAGCCCAAATAGAATGAATATGCTTGGCATGTAGTCACATAATTTGCCTCAGAGGGTTTCAACAATTGCTAAAAAATGCTTTCTTAGAGAAGACTCACGCTTTTCCTACTGAAACATTTCCAAAAGCAGCTGAATCTGCATGCTATTCCATAGTTGTGATTTTGTAGCCCATAACGTTTACCATTCTCTGCCTCAAAGTTTAGATTCATCATAGACCTATTATACAGTGAACGAGTACAAAGACAGTAATTGCTGCTGCACCAACAGCTGACTTCACGTTATAAATGGAGGAAAGAGAAAAAAGGGAAGACTGTAAAAAGAGAGACAGGCAGTAAAAACCACTAGAGGTTTTGGAAGCATTTCAATTGAAAGCAGCTGTGCTGATGTGCTTTCCCCTAGGTTGTGGGGCTAGCATTTAGCTTTGGCTAGCCCTGCTAGCTTAGCTACCACAAATATTTCAGTGGCATACCATACCATCTGTATAACAGCTGTATTATATGCCAATGTTGGGTGGCATATGCCTCTGAAACAAACATCAATTAGTTAAATCAGCAGTGATTTAAGAAGGCTTGAGTCAAATTCCTGTAGGATATATTTTATGCTGTTGTCCCTATTATCTTTATTACTATGTACCACGAGTGAAATTAAATAATATAAAATATTATACTATGTTTTTGTATGAGGAAGCCCAAATTTGCTCATTTTACAGATACCTGGCTTACTGAATTTGTCTCATTTACGCTTGCGTTCTTCTCATGAACAAAAGAAAAAAAGAGCTCAATAATGATAATACAAAAAAAATGTGTACATCATATAATTAAGCTTTTATATTGTTTTTATGTCAAGTTCTCATCCAGCACCGCAGAGACTCAGTCAGGATTTTATTCCTGGTAGCAGTGCCAACCTTGGTGTGTGCCGCTGAACACAATCAGACATCCAGATGTCTGGCAACCATAGCAATTTGCAAGAGCGTGATAGTGAGAACACAAGTGTTGCAGTGGAGTAAGTGGAGGGGGAAACCAACAGAAGAGATTACCTCGTGCTCCGATATTCCATCAATGATCTCAGAGACCTCATGTTCACTGCGAGCTGCAGATGAGGTCAGCCCACCTCCTCGCTGCCCAACACGGCTACCAAAAGAAGATATAAAGAGAACCCGTCAATCAAAACCACCCACATAATATTTTAACTAAGCCGCCTACAGATGCACAAGGAAACAAATCCACAGTCATGCTTTACAATCACAGCAGTAGCTAGGCAACAAATCAAAGTGATCAAAAGTAGTCTTGCGATCTCACCTCTGCATGCGCTCCTGCAGCTCTCTTTGCTTGCGGATCTCTGGGAACTGTTTCTCGTAGTACTCCCGCACCTTGCTCTCCTTGGCTCGGCGCCGCGGGTTGTTCTCGATGCGCTCTACCTTCTTCTCCCAGGCTTCCATCAGCTGGTCATAGCGCTGGCAAAATTTCTGTTCCTGAAGCAGCACCACAGGAAGAAGAAGATCTCAGTCCACTGCAGATCGACTTTAACATCAACACTACCCCGGTCTTCACTTTGACACAAAACTAATGGACCATTAAGTCTGTGGAAGTACATTTACAAAACATTTAACACTTACTGCTAAAACAAGATATCACCCAAAGTGCAGAGTGATATTTTAGGCTTGAGTGACATTGACAGATTTATTTTCCAGTAATTATGTTCAGTAATCTTCCTTAGCTCTGTCTTTCTGTTTTGTCCTACCATGTACCTCTACATGTTCAGAGGGGGCAAAGGGATGTTGGTATTCTATAGGGAGTCTGAACTTGAACCACGACAGCTCACTGTGTTCCCAGCTTCCTCGCATGCAGGCAGTAAAGCACACCATTAAACCTGGAGGAGACACGACCCTCTGTAGGCTCATAAACTACAAGGTGATGTCTCCCTGCACTTTGCCCACGACAGCTACCTCCCCCACTTAGACACGACACGAGAGAAGTCTGGACTTTCGCCCACAACTCACAGGCTTTGATACAGGTCCTGCATTTGGACGGTTCTTTCTGATAAACTTGCAATGATAATACGCAGCTCTGTGAGACAGTTGCTGGCACTACCTCTGGGGCTGGAAGTAGTTTAAGAAATATATTTTTTGCTTGTGGAGGGATGCAAATGTTATAGTAAAACTGTGGACTCAATTTGCAATAATGATTTTCTGTCAAGCCAGTTGATTTTGAAGATGTCCGCCTGGCTCTTGCTTCAGAGCTCACCCCATTGATCCCTGCTTTATTTATAGTCATGTTCTTTGGCTCTGTCTCACTCAATCACTGGCAGGCAAGAGCACAGACTAACCCTGTACAATGCTCATTATAAGTGCTTGGCTGACAGTGAATTCAATAGAAATAGAAATGTACTGTATATATATAAAAAATCTCCTTTCAGATGACAGTATGAAAGAACTTTTTTGTTTTTCAAAAGCATTCGCTTCCCCCGGGCAGAGTAAGAGTACGGACAACAGATCGTGCCCAGGTCTCTATTCCTCTTTGGTATGCCTAAAATGGCCACTAACTTCAAGGAGCAGCTGGCCCAGTTTCACACTAGTCATCCATCATGCGCTGAGTCCCAGCAGAGAGTCAAAAATGGGAAGTTCTCTACTTACCCACTGCTTACGAGCATGATTTCTCCTCTTGAAGTATAAGATGAGCTTCTTCCTCATCGCCTGGTTTCTAAGAGGGATGAAGAAATAGAGGCATGGAGAAAACAGAGGGGCAGAGGGAGAGAAACAAAAAGGATAAGGTGAGGAGGACATTGGAGCAAACGCTCAATTCAGACAGTGCTTTGCTTTCATCACTTTTGTCACGTAATAAATCTAAATATATGATGTTTTCCAGATCCTTGGGTACACATTTTCTACCATCTGCACTTTCTCTGCCTCACTTCTTTACCCAATAAACAAACAAAACACACACACACACAAACTAACAATGCCCGTCCTTGTATGCCACCGCTCGATAAACTCAAACTTGCTTCTGGGCGGAAAGGACAGCGAGGTGAGCCAAACTTATAAAACTTGTCTGGGCTGCGAACAGCCAGCCACAGCGCCTCAAATAAAGGTCAGGGCCAGTAATCTCCTTAGGCAGCCACTCAGTTTGTCTCTTTCTTTGCTGCAAGACAGAATTTTATTCTTGACACTTAATCTGTCAGTTGTAAGGTCATGTTCCCCCACTGATTAATGTAATCTTATTCTACATTAGTCACTTCAGCTGAGCCACGGGGTCCTTCAGGTCACAGGCAAGGACAGAAGACAAGTGGGCTACTGGTGGTATATGAGATTTGTGAAAATTGGAAGTTAGCACTATAACATTTACAGTCTAGAGGGATAAACACATAGGATGACTTATTCTTCATTTCCACAACATGTTATCTGCAATAACAAACCCTAGACAGGCTTAACCTAAAACCTACAGACACCCCAAAACAAACAAACAGACACATTTTGAGCCAAGCAGTTGCAACAGAAAAGGTAAAACACTGGCATATCCAACTACATACTGTTGATATCCACATTTATTGTGGCATATAAAGAGTGAGAACTAACTTGGTATGGCAAAAACAGGACTAATAGATTAAGCCCTTTAAAAGACAGAGATGGCATTGTCCTCTGGACAGCAGATGGCAAAGGGAAAGATTAGTAGCCTCGAACCCCTGCAAAGGGTTTCCTTTATCCTGCTCTAAGCCTGTGCCATTTCTGAGATATACAGTAACACTGTAATTTTGCATAATACCTGCAAAACACGATGAAAGATTCATTATACACGCTCACAGATGTGTTCCAGCGGTACAAGCACACTGCTTTTCAGACTTCAAAGTTTGATTTTATTTTCACATTAGTCTGCATATGCAAAGGATATTGGCAGATTCATAATTAGCTGAGTGGCAGAGGCAATGTGTGTGCAGGAGATGAACTGGGCTCAGATGCTGAGAGCGCCACAGAGATATTGGTAGTCCTCTATCCCAGCAAAGATGAGTGCCAAGGTTATCAAACTGGTTAGCACAACAAAGAAGTCAATTGTGCTGTCTCAAAGCGACAACGGTATTTAATAACACACGCACACACACAGGGAGAGAGGGAGGGGAGAGAGTTTTCAGTTAATTCTTTTGAGGCAATAATACTGATCAAACGGTGCAGGGATCAAAAGGAGTGAAGACAGAGCCGTGTGTGGCTAAGAGGTCAGACACATCTTGTGGTATGCTACCGTGCCCAAACCACAGTGCCAATGGTGGAGACAAGCTATTATAACCCTGCTACAGCCCTTTGATGTGCCTCAGTGAATTATGGTCCTTAAAAGATTACAGATGCACATAAGCCTTATTGATAGACATGACAGGGCCACGCAAGGTTGTGTACTCTCTGCTCCGCTTACTGCAGATAGCCACGGGCAATTACTTCAAGTCATAATATCAGCTGCAAAAAATGGAATCAACAATGATTTCAGTCCATTTTCAGAGGCTGTTTGTTCTTGGCTGTTCGTTTATTGTTTTTTTGCCTACGCCCTGTTAGCAGCCAAAAGAGATAACTAGAAATATTTGCATCTAGCTACTTTAGAGTTAAAGGGTTGCTGATTCTTTTTTAACCTAAATCTTATTTCTTATGTGGCCTGAATATAAATATGACTTAAAGAAATTCTACCATCTTGTTAGTTCAGTAGAGGTGGAAGCTAACAGACAGCAGCTGGTAGTGAAAATCTGGAGCATACAACATAATCTCTGTAGCCTTAAATGACATAACCAAGGTCCCCATAACAAAACAACAGATAGTCTTTGTACCATTTGGAATTTTCAATCAAAAGCATTTTTGAACATAATTTAAAAAGAAGATGCACTCAACTCAAAACCTTAATCAGGTATCAAATTCAAAACATGAAGGGACACAACGAACTCTAGTCTTATATAATACTAGAAATGGCAGGAATGGATTCAAACAGAACTTTGCATTTATAGATTGATAAGCCAGCTGATTTCATTGCAATCTCATACTCTAACTCAACACGGTTCACACCGACAGTGCAGGTCCTTGCATTATTTCTTGCCTTCTGTAGTTGCTCTTGTTACACATTTATTCCAGTAAGTTTCATTACCAAGTTCACCTCTGAAATGCCATTCTTTGCAGTCTGCAAAGGGGGAAGGGGGAGTTTGGGTGTGGGCGTGGAGACAAGTGGCGAGTCTTTCTCACAGAGGCAATATACAATCACTACGGGAATTAAAAGCTGCTAAGGTCACCAAGTTTCAATTTCCACTGGTAGAAGATGTAAGATTACAGAGAAGAAAAAAAACAAGGATCTACTTACTAACAAAATACAAAAGGAATTCTCTCAATTTAATGTGCACCATTTATATTATTTAATGGAACTAGTGGGAGTTATTAAATGTGTACACAAACAAATATCCCTTATTAAGACAATCAATAATAGGTCATGTTTCTCCCTGTAGTATAGAGCTTTCCTTTTCTGGTCAGTTGCCCATTGATTCTAACATTCTCATCAACCCAGCAGTTAGAGTTGTTTATATTAATTTGAGTTTGGCGTACTCTGATATTTGATTTTCAAATCAGGACTGCTTGAAGTGCATTATTTACAATTGATGATATATTTCACAACACAATTATTTTTCTTTAAAATGTATACAGCAAATATCCAATCCTACATGAGCTTCCGTATCTATGGTTAAACTCTTCAGCAGTGAGTAATTTATATTTGAAGTAGTGTAGTGTCAGACTCACATTTTGATGTTCTCATGGTACTGCTTGGTATCAGAAGGCTGATTGTACAGAGGCTGGAACAAACAGACATATTTTCAGTTGTGCAACAGTTTGTAAATAAGCAGGTACATGAAGGCAGCCCGCCAAAAGAACAATACATTTCAATGTTTGCAGAAATGCTCATCAGATAACATGAGTGACTCAAAGCTCTGACTGATAAAAGCCCAATAACCTGATCAAATTCAATCCAAAGAACTCACTCAAAATGAACGTCCTCCAGGACTTGTTTGTCCTGCATGGACTCAATAAGCAATTTGTTCAACAGAACCAAGTGATCAATTTTGCTGGGTGAGTGTGTGTGTGAGTAAGATTGATGGACACATACGTGGACAGATACAGATACAGTGTGTGTGTGTGTGTGTGTGTGTGTGTGTGTGTGTGTGAGCAAATGTATGACAAAAACAAAGATGGAATAAGTATTACTGCAAACAAAGGAAGTTTGAATTGTATCAGAGTAAAAGTCAATTTCTTTTTGGAAAATATTGTGAAATAAAGAGTGAGCTGCAGGATTGAGTTTCTATTCTCAGTGGGTTTGGGTAGAAGCGACCCTTTAATACTGCACGCGAGTCATCTTATTCAATGTTCAATATGTTCAATATTGCTCAATGGAGCTTTGAGGACAGTAATCAGATATCTTTCCTCCCTTGCTCAAGGGCCTTGCACCTAAGGACTGGGGACATCATGTGGTCCAGATGTGTTCCTCTTTTCTCCCAAGTGTCCTGTATTCCTTTAACCTGACCATTAATAAAATGCTCCCATATGTCAATAATTCAAAAACATAAGAGCAGCAAGAAAGAAAAATACAAGAGCAGAAAAATGACATAAGTCCCCACTTACCAGTTCTACCCTGGGTCCCAGTCCCTCCAGTATCCTGTGAGCCTCTTCTGCCTTTTTCTGGTAAAAGAACACAAACAGAAGTAGGACATTAGCCGGCTGCCTGCAACTCTGCCATCACCACGGCAACGCAGTGAGCACGCTCGCTTGATCACTGAGGCTACACCAATGCTCGTTGGATGGACGGAAGGTTGGATGCATGGATGGAAGGAGAGATGGATGCACCAACTATTATTAGAGCTTTTAACTCAGGCTGGGCCACAGCTCCTTGCCTTAGCTCGTTCTCTCCTCTTCTAGAAAAAAAAACAAAGATTACTCACCTCCCCTGAGCAGAGAGAGGTAGAGAGAAAGAGCAGGCAGGCAGGAAAGCAAGTGGGAGTGGAATAAAAAGTGAGTGGGAGAAAAAAAAGCAAAGAAACAGGGAAAGGGGGGGCTAAAGGGCTTTGGTGCTTATCTCATAAGAAACATCTGATGAAAGAGAAAGATTCTCACCTCCAACTACCTACAACAATCCGCCTTAAAACAAAAAATCCTGGCTGGGACCATAAAGCAGAGCAAGTGAGGAGGGGTGTTGGGGCATGGAGCTGGGCAGCAAAAAACTCCCGTCTGTGTCGATGGATGACCTCTCTGCAGCTCTGCTCGTCCATACATTTATATTTAGCCCGAGCACACAAATGTGTACGCAGAGTCCCAGACTACCCCTCTCAATGTTCTCTGCACTCTTTTCCTCATTCCACTCTCTCTCCGCTTTATTGATCAAAACAGACCCTCCTTGGTGACACGCTGCATGCTCTGTTGCTTTCCATCTCCTTCATTTCCTTCACTGACCACACAAGTGAGACTGGCAGGAGGGATAAATGGAGAGGAAGATGCTGATAACAGACAGAATCTGCCAGTGTGTATGTGCACGTCAACCTTTATTCTTCACTACCCATCACGCCATCCAGCTTCCTTGTCCCTTTCACGCCATCTTTACTATAGAGGTAGCACGGGAGGTGTGCGGGAAGACTCACGCTCAGCTCACGTACACACATCTTAACTTGACTCAACACAGGCTTCCAACTGGTTCACCTGGGTGTGAAGCCACATGACATGGCTACACTTTTATAAGTGCCCTGTGCATTTCATAAGGCAAAAAGGAAGCACATTTGCAGATACTATAAATATCATTCAAAGGCAAATACACTTACATGATGCTATTATTCTTCCGTCAGTAGTTTGCATTGATCTGCATTTTCCTCATTCCTGTTGCTTCCTCACTAGCGAGTAGGTGTAACAGGCTGCAAAGTATTGCCTCAGAGAGCTTGCTTACTACAGGAGTGGCTAATGAGCAACAATTATTAAAACCAGCCTTTCGTCCTCAGGGAGTACAGAGAGGCACAAGGATTTCTATTCATTTCATGGCCACCATTCTTTAAGCAAAATGAGGCTGAATGAGGCGCGGCCCTCAAAGCTCTTGGAATATGGCCTCACATTAAATACTAGAAATGATACATTTATCAATGAAGAGAGGGGGATGGATGGCATCCAAAAGGAAGCTGTAAGGAGCATTACATTTTCTCTAAAAGTGTGGATGATTACACAGAGAGAGCTGCAGGTCTAGTAACTGCCCTCTCAATCCATCTCCTCCATAAACACAACCTCATTACAAGACGCAAGCGGAGAGGCTGACTCCAATACTTCAATTATGGCCCCCCCTGTGGTAACACACAGGACCGCTTAGCAACTGTACTGTTCTGCATGCTGCCTGCAGGCAACAAGACACTTCCCCCCGTGGATCACATGATCGCTTGAATAAAACGGAACATGAGAAAACTTGGGCTATGACTATGAAAATGACACTGTGGGTACTTGTGCGGCTAAAGTCGCAGCTTTACAAAACGTTTGTGCCTCCAGTGAAGGAAATGCAGGGGAAAAAAGAGAAAGTGCTACAGGGCCACCTTAATACGGCATAGACATGAGGATTTAGCATAGCTTAACAGAATTATGAGAATGCTGTGTCAGTGGGGCTGCTATCTCGTGTCCACGTCAGCTATGTCCTAAATATGAGAAGAGTGGATTTGAGTTGAGCCTATGACCCTGTTGCCGGTTCACCGGTTTTCCTTCCTTGGACCACTTTTGAAAGGGTACTGACCACTGCAGCCCGGGAATAGCTGCAGTTTTGGAGATGCTCTGACCCAGTCGTCTAGCCATCACAATTTGGCCCTTTTCAAAGTCGCTCACATCCTTACAAATCCTCACGTCAACCAACAATCAATCTTTGGCAGATTGGACAGCTATCTGATATCAAACAAGCCAAGCTGAAATGCATTCAAGATGCATTCAAGTGTGATGTTGAAAAGGTCATATGTCTCTCCAGGATGAATACGTAACCTTTACTCCTCCCAAGTGTAACTAATTAAGAAAGTGATCTGTAGAAAAGGCTATTTACAGAGTCTGTTCCATTTGATCATGGCAGCTAAAGTGACACAGAAATTAGCCACTGTTCCACCTGTAACATATAAAGTGACAAGCAGAAACAATTTAAACAAATACAGTCATAGAATCAGGTAAGAGGTCAAACATGGCTTTAATCAGAAATATGATCAGTACAACCACTGAATTATCTCTGTGTGAGAGAGCATCTCTGTCATCTGTTCGGGTAAGGGAGTGGCGAGGGTGTTGTCTCGTTCACAGACCATGCAAGTAATTTGTGTTTGTTTTGGATTATAGACAGTTGTTGTCATAAATAAACTGCTAGAAGTGAACAGGTTATTCTTCTTCTGGCGTTTTAAGGGGTTAATGAAAGAGGGGGCAGCCAGGCAGTAGGCCAAAGTACATGTTGCCAGTCAGGGGGAAGTGAAAAGTGTTACAGGGGTCAAGCTACATTGTGGAGTAAGACATGAGTCACTCTTAAACTTCTTCAAGCTTTTCAGATTAGTCTTGAGCAATCTGCAATGCCCTGTTGTTGCATACAAGTGCTGCGATTTAGCTGAGCTTGATGACAGTAAGGGCAAAAGTCATGAGGGACACTCCCAGTACTGTGGTGTTCCTGTTAAAAAGGTTTTGGTGGTTATCTGGGGACATATATGTGCAGGTTAGAATGTATGCTTGCTTGCCAACACATGGGTTTTAAACTAGGTTCTCCATTTGCAGTGTATTTTCTCTACAGACTCCACTGTTTTGCCTTTCTTTGAAAACGATTCCCCTTGAGTGTGTCAGAGAAGCTGTTCAAAATATTTAATAGCTCTTTTCCTCTGAAATGTGAAATTTGAACAAGCCCCAGAACTGGGAGTAATGTCAAAATAAGTTTAATCTGTGGTGTGATACCGTGTGAGAGGAGTTTGCCGCTTTAAATGCCTATTCCATAAAAAGGAGACTTGTGCATTTCACCACTAGGGGGACTGAGAGCACTGAGAATCACTGCGGCATATAACTGGTGTGACTAGGACTAACTTAACACTTCCAAATGGCTTTATATGACCTCCCAGATGCTCCGTTTTTCTTTTCTTGAAAGAATGATGAAGCTACTATACTTGTATAGGTGATAAAAGACAGAGTGTGTGTGTGCACATCTGTGTCACCTTATATAGTGTGTGTGCGCATGTGTGTTTGGGTGTACGCATGTTCATCGTGCCTGCTATGTTGACCTTTAGTAGCTTTATCTGTTAGGCAAGAACTCTGCCTTGCCTGACGACAGTAAAGAGAGGGAGGCTCAGGTAGGAAATGAATACTTTGTGGCACTGCTTTTGTTGACAAGGGTTTTTGAGGATTACACTACACAAGGTCAATAAGTATGACATATTGCCGAGACTGACATCAGTCTCTTCAGAGCTCCAGTATTATACACACTGCAAGAGTAATCCACACTTTGGCTATGATACCTATGTAACGTGGTGAAAAATATTGTGAAAGAAGTACATGCTACAGGGCTCTACTCATGGTAAATTAGGGACTTTCTGTGGTTTGTTCAAAGGTGCACCTGCTGGATACTCTAGTTTAACCTTACAGGCACTGTCTCCGTCTCCAACACTAGCTGCCCTAGCCCTGACATCAGAATAAAACAACCATACAAGCAACAGAATATTCAGAGGATGTAACAGACTGGCTTACATTCACTTGTGGTAATGAATACACTGCATATACACTGCTCAAAAAAATGCAAGGAACGCTTTTTAAGCAGAGTATAGCATCAAGTCAGTTAAACCTCTGGAATATTAATCAGTTTCAGCTGCTTTGGTGTTAATGAAATTAACAACAGGTGCACTAGAGGGGCTACAATTTGAGGGAGCAGATACCCCAGGACACCATCCATCGTCTCATTAGGAGCCCCAATGTTGTCAGGCCTGTATACAAGCACATGGGGGCCATATAAACTACAGAGTACCACTTTGAGTTGCTGCAATGACATTTCAGCAAAATGGACTAACCTGCCGCATCATTTTTCCACTTTGATTTTCGGGGTGTCTTTGAATTCAGCCCTGTGTAGGTTGATAATTTTCATTTCCATCAAACGATGTGGCATCCTTTCATTCCTAAGACATTACCCAGCCCGTATCAGTATAGATATCCAGCATGATGCTTTTTCCCATTGAGATCTGATGTGTTTTCAAAGTGTTCCTTTAATTTAAACCAAAGTATTGGACTACTTGCATTTTTGACCTGATGATGGCGCTACATGAAAAGCCCTGTAACAGAAACATGAATGTCTGAACCATTTTGAACCAATTTCGTGACAGTCCATCCAGTCACTGTGTAAATATTTCACTCAGAATCATAAATGCCCTTGAGGGCATCACCAAAATCACGAGGATACATTCTCTGAGAACCATGAATGTCAAAACCACATTTTGTGCAAATCCATTTAGTAGAAGTCAAGTTATTTCACAAATTAAAGATAATTTTGACCTGCTGGTGGATCTAGACTACATGTCAGAGGATCCTCTTGGGATCATAAATATCTGTACAAAGTTTCATCGCAAGCCTTCAAATAATCGCCTTCAAGATATTTCAGGTTAGTTAAAAGTAGAATGATGCCTTATGGAGGAGAGAACACACATCTAACTTGCAAGTCTGTCAAATTCATCAAAATCAATCTAAATGTTTTTGGAGATGCTGTTGGAAGCTGGAGGCAACAGTTCTGCTTTGCTGGATTTACAGGCCCTTTTCAGACATAACACTGGGGGTCACCCTCTCACCCACTGAGCTTGGGTCTCCAGACATATGGACTGTTTCTATGCACGACTGTGCATCTAAACTCAAAACAATTTTAATAAAACCATTAACATTTTTGATCTATCATCAAAAGTTCAACACTGAATTTCTCAGTTACTTTGCAGTTAACGAACTCTACAACACCAGCGGGCTAATTACTATATGTTGAAATAGCTTTCAGCGACTCTCTGTGTCATTTTCATTTGCCATGCTCTCTCTCTGTATATCTTCCAGTCCATTGCCTCCATCCTGATGGTTCCCCAGCTGATCCCCTCTACTGATCCAACTCTGATGAAACCCTGCAAGGCCTGGCCAGGCTCCACTTATCCCCGGCCTCTCATGGGTATCCTGGGCCATTGATTTGTCTTCTGGCCTCCTAAACCAGCAAAATAGAGTGCTAAGGATAGGGTCATGTAATCAATAGCAGTTAGAAAACAGCTATGTCGCCTTCAGTGTTACCACTGTGCTATGGTTGTGGATGTCGTCCTGTTACAAAATGGAAGGCTTTTATGCTACTGTGTATTTAAAATTACTATGCGTACCAAAATCCTGCCCAAGATGTACTTACTGAAAGTATGCATCAGTAGGAGAGAAATATGAATGAGGGGAGTATGAAAGGACAGAATTCAAATAAGGGTCTTTTAATGAAAGAAACCCTTACATTTAAATGTATGTAAATATATTAAGTCTTAGGTACAGCTGAGGGATAAATCTTGATAGGGCAAATCTGCAGGAAATGGAGAGCATCTGCTTTCTCTGGCAGGGAGATAACATGCCCTTCACAGAGTGGATAAAAGAGCTGCACAAATAGATCAGCCACCGTCACCAGATCAGGTGACACAATGAGCAAGGTGAAGCTCTATAAGTTACAGTCTGGCAGAATTGCAAGAAGACATTGATGGAGTGCCGACAATGT
The DNA here is from genome assembly GCA_036023855.1 of Gadopsis marmoratus. Lineage (NCBI taxonomy): Eukaryota > Metazoa > Chordata > Actinopteri > Centrarchiformes > Percichthyidae > Gadopsis > Gadopsis marmoratus. The sequence continues at coordinate 20,086 of JAVQJF010112624.1, forward strand.
GTCAGTGCCCTCATGTTTGGGGGCTGCTAGGCTTTGGAAGCTTTGATCATCTGGCAGGACAGTGGGGAGTGGAGGGGATGCCAGTGTTATTTGATGCCTAAACTTGCAAAGTAACAATGTGCAACAAGGAGGGCTTGCATGCTGACCTGGTAACAGTGCTGTAGTTCTTCTTGTGGCCTGCACTGTAACACGTTTACATAACCCTTTATGTGTTTTCTTATGTTGAGGCTCCATCTTGGGCGAAATGCTGCAGATAACATTAACCAGCGCAATAAATGAACAAGACGAAGAAATTACAGCCATGCTAGAGGCTCCGAGAGGCTGTGCCAAGGCAGAGCAGTACTTTGAGCCAAATGCTAACATCAGTATGCTAACATGCTCACAATGACGATGCTAACATGCTGATGGCAAGCAGGTTTAATGTTTACCATGTTATCATTCAGCATGCTAGCATGCAACTATTTGCTATGTGCAGCTGACGCTGGTGGGAACGTAGTCTTTGTTTTTCAGGCATTTGGCCACAATCCAACATACTGAAAATATTAAATATTGAAATGGACCTGATGATGATTCTAGGTGAAATGTCAATGAATGTCTGTGCAAAATGTCATGGCAGTCCATCTCATAGTTGTTGACACATTTCACCAAAACCCAAAACCTGCTGGTGGCAGACCTTTTAACCATTTAATCAATCCCAGCGAAATGCCAGCGTTTCTTCCCACTGTTTTATTCAGGTTTGCACATGAAGTGATTGGTGTGCCTCGTCGTCAGTGAGCTTTGGTACAGTCATGCTTGGTCCCCAGAGGAAGAATCGGCATGTTAGCGTCGTCATTTTGAGCATTTCTGCAAACTGACGTTAACATTTGGCTCAAAGCACCGCTATGCCTATCTACAGCCTCACAGAGCAGCTAGCATGGCTGTGGACTCTTCTTATAATTTAGATTAATATACTTGCTTTCTGTAATACCGTTTTGATATAATCTACTACATTCTATCCCATGTGATCTTCTTGTTTTGTCTTATCTTCAATGACTCAATGAAAATTTTTTATTGCTTAACTTATTTGATTGTTGAAGCACTGTAATTATGTTCTGTGACAGTGAAAAAAAAAGTCCTGGCAGTCAGATTACATCTGCCATATGTGCGCAGACATAATCATGCTGTTTCCTGGAAGCTCACATGGTTAGTTATTACCTTCTAATTCTGGTCATGTTCCAGGTGAAATAACTCAGAAATAGGCAAATCATTCATCTTTGTGTGATGGAAAATTCAAAAAGGCAATAATAACAAATGCAATAGTGCTACAAAAACATCATAATCTGTTGGTATTACTGGGTTATGGCAGTTTAAAAAAAGAACTTAGAGCTTTGCATTTTCCCAAATGTATGCTTGTCATTATCAAAAGAGTACTAGACTTTGTGTTTGTGTGTTTCCCCTCGGTCCCTGAACAGCATTAATCAGAGGAATGCTGATAATTGTCTGTCCTTCTAGTTTGGGAGAGGAAGCTGAAACAGGAGAAGGGTGCTGAGAGGGACGCCAGCATCCGGCCGCTGGCCACCTCTCCTGTCATCTGTGCTATGTTAGCCACGGCATCCAGTGTAGCAGCCTGTGGAAGACAAAGGCTGGACACTCACAACTCAGACACACAAACTCCCCCCCACCCCTGATCGGACACAATGTGGGATAAACATTCGTCCAAATCATCTGCACAAATACGAAGATATGAAGTGCACAGCGCTGTGAAGATTAGCGTCCAGCATGTGCAGATGAGAATTCCTCACTCCCGCTGCATCTCAATTCCTCATCTGCACATGCTGGACGCTAATCTTCACGGCGTTGTTTGCACAGGCCCGTGTTCAGCCATTAGATGTAAATGTACTCTGTGTGATTCATCGACATACATTCCTTGCACGGTGCCATTTCTCTGTAAGGTTGCTTCCTCTGCAAAGCCTAACGTCTCTGCTAATCGTATTCCTGTCTGTGAAAGGAACTGACTCCCCTTGGGTGTGCCGTTCCTCGCTTCTTATCTTCCATCCTTCTGTAAGAGCAACCTCATATAGCACTCTTAATGTGATTAGCAGCACATTTCTGCACACCCTTGCACTGCATTTTCTCGTCCACTCACGTTCCTGTCTTTGTTACGTAATGCATACACTTTGTAACACATTTAGAAGGGTCTACTTTGATCATGTCTATCTGTGGTGTTCTGTCGCTCTCATGCTTACATCACTTTTTGCACATCCTGATCCTGATGTTTATTTAAATCCCATTTTCTCGCCAGTCTTTATGTAGCCTATTGTTTTTTGCTGCTCTAACAGCCCAACAGGGATCAATAAAAACTTGTATCAATCTATACTGTATTGCAGGTGCACGCTCTTGCTTCACATTCACGCCTGGGAGCTGCTCACTGCTTCAGTCTTCTCACTTTGCAGCTCCTGGATCAGTTGGAGCTTAACTGCTTTGCTCAGTAGCATCTTGAGAGTTGACCCTTGACAGTGCCAGAGGAAAGAGTTCTGCTGCTTCACATTCTTGGTCAGACTCTCTGCCGGTCTGTGTGTTTGGGCGCAAGCTACATAACATGCTGGATCCTTTTTAAAGATGAAGCAAAAAGGCAGCTTGCATATTGTATAATACCCCACGTCCTTTCCCTGCCCATTACTGAGCAATTCAGAACATTTAATTTGATGCGTACAAGTCCAACCAGAGCTGACAGCATGTGGCAGAAAGTGAGGAGAGTTTCTCCATTTATTCACACAGAAGCAATAAAAGATAACCCCAGCTTCAGTTAGACCATAAATTGGCTCAGTCATGCCAATCATGAGATGATAAGTGATGCAATTTGCAGAATGAATATGTTAGAAATGTTAATGCTTTGCCCTTATTTTTTTTTTTAGGAAAAAGTAACATTTTAAGACTCATTTGAATATCACATTTGTGAATGTGCGCTGTCATGCCCTCATGGAAGTAATAAAAACAGAAGTAGGTTGTTTCCTTACTTCAAAATAATAGGAAAGTGTCAGGGCTCTTTTCCCCATCTAGGTTTCCAATTTTAATTTGCCAAAACCCATAATTGTAGAAGTGATAATATTACTTTGGAGGAGACAATAGTTGGGTGTTTAAAATGTGAAAACATTTTGACATTGAATCATAAACGAGGCTTAATAGCTAGTCATTGTGTAGTTTAATGCAATTATAAACTGCTTTTCCTCCTAAACCGATCCCATGTGCTGTCTAACATCCTTTTTTATTTACACAATAAGGGCACGATGATGCGTCTGAATACCCCAAACCATTTGACAACTGAATAAAGAGACAACTCGGAAGACAAGGCTGTTATTGATAGTATATGACGGCCAGAATCACAGCTCACATACTGTGCAGCGGTTCCATTTTCAAATATAACACATCATCCGCAGCACCATTAAATCCTACTCTACCAAATCCTACTGGAGTATCTGGTGACTCTTCAAAACAGATAACGGCACGTCTGCTTTTACAGAAGCCCCAAAATGTCCTGCCAAACCTAACGGTTCATGCATGCAAATGGAAGGCTCAGCTCGAGATGCACCACTGAACAAGAATGTGCAACTCTTCATTAATATAGAAAAGAATAAAAGAATAACGTACCTATTTTAAACAGGTGTCACATTGCAATAGTACAGTATATTGTGTGGTTGGCACTGTTGCCTCACAGCAAGAGGCTTCTCGGCCTCTCTGTGTGGAGTTTGCATGTTCTCCCCGTGTCGGCGTGGGTTCTCTCCGGGTTCTCCGGCTTCCTGCCACCATCCAAAGGCACGAAGGTTAAGTTAACTGACAAATTCTAAATAGATTTTGGAAAGTGTAATAAGCCTATAATGGAGTTTTGGTGAAGAGAGGTGGGCTTATCTGGTCCCTGATGTTAAACTCTCCCTGTGCAGCTGATATTTGCATACAGAGAGGACCCTGACAGTTCTTGAAATTAGCAAATTTAACCAACGCACGTTCCGTACTGGCCCAGTCACTGCAATTTCACACACTACAACACGAGCCTGTCGATGGGTAGCAAGCGGAAGAGGTGAGGAACCTGGGTGAGGGGGGAGGGAAGAGAGACACAGAGAGAGAGAGAGAGAGAGAGAGAGAGAGAGAGAGAGAGAGAGAGTGCAGGGTGCAGGGTGCGCTCCATCCACAGCCTCAGTACGCCGGACTGTCATCGTTGGAGCGGCTCCCTGCGCCTTCACCAGCTCTCTGCCGTGGTCCACTTCAGTTCTCCTCGGGCTTTACAGCATCCGGACGTGGCATGGATCCGATTTAAGACCGCGCCGCCGAGCCGCCAGCAGATCTACGCGCTAAACAACAAAACCCCGAGACACCCTCTTACAGCTCGTCCCGGCTGAAGTCGGAGAGAATGATGGAGTTCTGGCGGCAGTGCGCGCTGTGGCTGATCCACTGCAAGGTGCTTCCAGCGAACCACCGCGTTACGTGGGAGTCCGCGCAGGTGTTTGACTTGGCCCAAACCCTCCGGGACGGGGTCCTGCTCTGCCATCTGCTCAACAACCTGCGAGCCCAGTCCATCAACCTGAAGGAGATCAACCTCCGGCCGCAAATGTCGCAGGTAAGAAGCGAGTCCCTTTGCCCCCGTTGGTACCAGAACAGAACCAGGACCACCAGACTCCGCGAGGATGCTGCCGCTGTAAACTCGCCCCCCCCCCCCCGGATCAGCTGCTACTGAAGCTGAAGCTTATTCTAATAGGCGACAGCTCGTTTTCAAACTCGGGCACAATCTAATCCAAACATCAGCACATGGTTTCCGGGGAAACTGTCAACTTTTCTTTTGTTTGTTTTAAATCTTGGTGTGACGAGCTGGTCGGTCCAAAATTGCCAAAGAATTGGGGGACAGACAACTCGGTGCGATGTAAAAAGTCACACCGTGAGAGCGAAGGAGACACAAGCCTGCCTTTACCTGACTCTTTTACTTCTCCGTGCGGTGAAGTTGCTTGTAGAAAATGTTGCTCAACACCGAACCGTTATGTCCACAGGGCTCCTACACAGGAGACACACAGACAGATAATAGTCAGAGCTTTCAGATTAACCAGATGTTTTACTACAGTGCCTTGGTTGCTTTTTCTTTCTAAATTGAGAATCGAAGCATATAAGCGATTAGATTGGCTCGCCTGCAATCTGAAGGAGCAAATCAAAAGCTCCCCGATTTGCTGATTTGGTTTGTTTGTATGTTTGCTTCTTATTTGATATATGTAGCAATATAACTCAAATAACTAACGGATGTAACTGCTGTGCTACTACTATTGCGACGAATCCCATACAGATAGATAGAGCAGGTAGTTAGGTGGATAAATAGAGGAGAGAGCTGTGGCTACGTGGCTCCTGTTTGTCAGATACCATCTGCCTCAATAACCGGACAGCCGGAGCCACGACCAGATTAATATTCGCCTTCATAACAGTGAATCTGGGCGTCTGGCTCGGTGACAACACACAGTGAGGTAGACACTCACCTGCTGAACCTGCAGACTTTCTCTAGGAAAACGAGGCTGCACCAGCGACACACACACACTACAGAGACTGCAGCATATTACTCTGTAACAGATGCCCCGATGCCCTCATCCGATGCAAAACAGGTGATTGAGGTTTGAATATCAGAACTATGGATGAACTGCACAACTGATGGAGAGGGAGGGGCGGATTAGGCTTGTTTCCTGGGCAAAAGCACTCCAAACTCAATGTCACAGCGGGGACGGTCAATATGATATGCAGTTACTGTCCTTGCAAAGTGGGTATCCGCTGCTCAACCAGAGCACACAGGTCAAGCGGACAACTTCAAAAAGCATAGAGGACTTTAATGCCATCGCTGACAATGGAAATCATCTGTCTGAAGGATCTGTTTACGTGGAGATTTCAGAGAAAACGAAATTGGGGCAGTAAGATGAGAAGCTGAATGGTCCATTTACTGTTAAATTATGCTAGAACCAAAACACTTACAGATAGGGAGACAGTTTGCTGTCAGTCAGGACATGATGACATACAACGGAGCCGCCATGCGCAGAGAGGTTTTTGGTTGCTGGCCTGGCTCATACTGGGTTATTTATAGGCAGGACTTTGTTTTATGCATGACTGGATGGCTTACTCACACCGAGGCAGTGATGAAGCTACATTCAGAGGTAAATTAGCATTCGCAGGAAGCCCATATATTTCCAAAGTGCACGCGCAAATGGCTCGTTACTACAATGTTTGTTTTAAACTGCATTTCCCAGAGGTCATCTGCCACTTAAATCGGGTGTCTAGTGAGATCTAGGTGCATCTAGAGATGACCTGGTTCAGTAACCGTTGTGGTAAATAGTGGCAAAATTTGTAACTTCACTGCTTCATGTGTGTGTCAATAGATCATTCACGCAGCGTGATCCTGGATATCAACTAAATATGGGAGTCAACACCGACACCCCCCAGCAACTTATCTCCCTCTGTCTCCTCAAAGTTACATTTACATAACTGAGGGTGGAGATGCTTCCCTTTTTCCTGCATAATTCATGAGGGCCGTGGCAGCTACTTTGTCATTGGCCAATAATAACACACGGGACGCCACTGTGGCCTCACCCATGGGACCTATGAGATGGAAAGACAAAGGCAGTGCAGGGACAGGGTTACAAAGAGCCTGTCTGGGCTCCATAGATGCTTCTCTGAGGATTAAAGGGCACTTTTTCATGCTTGCAGGCAGGGAAAAGATGTACAAATGGGGCGTAGCCAGGGCCAGTCTATTTACTGGTTAAATTAGATCTTGTAGCCTCTATTATGGTGAAAGATGCAGAATGATGCATTGGGTTGTGTGTGCATGAACCTGCGCCCTTTAAAAGGTTTGTTATGGCTGTTTAAAAGCTTAAGGTCAGTGTAAGGCAACATTTTCACCCTGTTGGATCATTGATTTACAGAGCTGTAACAAACTAATTACATAGTCTAGACACAGCCCAACCACAGCAGCTGCTGCATTTTGCTTTTCTACCACCACATAATCAGTAGTTGTTTTTTTGTCTCACTCAGTGAAAATCAGCAGTGTAGCATTAAGAGGAACTATGGACTGGTTGTCATGGCGCAACGAAGCGAGCGTGTGGTCAAACATGCAGCATGCAGTCTTTCCACCCTTCTGTTTCTTGAAACATTTGGGTAGGTGTTCTGCCGAATCTCAGTCTTTACTGAGAATTCTGCAAAGTTGGTAGCAAGGACACGCCTACTTCTGCAGGCGTTTTCTTGTATCTGCCATAATGCTGCTAGCAAAGCACAGTGCTAAAAACCGGCAAGCTAGCAGATTATGACAATGCATTCAGTTAAAACACACAAAGAACTGCTTAAACATAGAAAACTGAGGTTGCGTTGGGTGTTCAAATGTATACAACTACAGAATTTGGTTGAAATTAAATCCTGAAATTTGCCCTGACACCCCTAACTTGTTAAGTCTACTGTTGCCATGTTACCATGACACAGGATTACAAGCTTCAGAGTGCGAACACGGCGTCGAAACCCACCAGCAGCCGAAAGCATTGAGCCTCAACATGCACAGGAAATCAGGAAAGAGGAAGGAAGTGAAAGTAAACATGCCCTCGATCAAGCTCACACAAAAGCACCGAGATGTCAGACACAATGAGGAGAAAAGCCGCCTCTCTCAGTCTCCACACGGCAAAAAGCAAAACCAAAAAAAACCCCACTTTGCTCTTCATAGGGCTGCCTTCAAAGGCTCATTCTTGACTTTTGGAAAGTGAAAGTGAGAGAAAGCCTGAGAATGAGCAAGTTTTAATGAGCGTCAGGCGGCAGACAGTGCAACAAGGAAACGTTTCTTAGATTTTACACAGATTCAAGACCAACGTGGAGACATTGAAGACTTCATTCATTCAAAATGTGTTAAATATCTGCTTATTTTAACGTTAGGTCACGTTAAGCCACATGTAGCAATAGCTAGCAGTCACAGCTTAAGAGCATATATACATACAGAGCACCGCTGCCGATACGTATGATTGATTTGTTATCCTGCAGCATGTTTTAAGGCACATATATGACAAGCTATCATCAACTACCACATTATGGCCTACATGGCCTACTGACTTGCATTTGGACACGTATGCAGTCGCCAGCCTGACTCCAGTTTGACCCTGGGACCGGCAGGCAGAATACTACTATACATTACACATGGTGAAATATGTATATATTTGATCAAGCCGAGACCGAGAACTCTGCGATGCCAGATAATGACGAGACGAGCCGGTTTTCACGCAGCGATCACTTCAAAACAGCAGGCTTCAAAGGCACCGCGGCTCGCTCTTCTCTCGCTAAGGCGAACGTCAGAAAGAGACAGCGTGGGAGAATGAGAGAGGACAGAGAGGGAAGGTCGTGATCTTCTCTGGGTTCCTGCAGAATAAGACCTCTGGCTCAGGGGTGTGCGTAAAATAAGACGTCCCATATGTTAGTGCATAAGGTGTTACTTTTAGGACGAATGTTTTACTGTGTCATTTCTCTGGGGTAGAGTTAGGCTTCAGATTAGAAATTAAAGTGTAATTATAGAGGGATTACGCCTACGGTGAGACTGTTACGGTAACTGACATGTAACACACTGGGTTATGAACCAGAATAAGGTCATAGATAAATGAGGCGCAACCACGTAAAGTGATGTGGTAAAATATTAAGAGGTTATTAATACTTTGTGTGTAGGTGAGAGTCACACAGGGATGCATAGACTCTCCGTCGCTCTCGCTAATCCATAGCCACACTCTTCGATAAGACGTGCTGTGATGTTTACCGTATGAACAAACTTCAGATCGGAAGATTCAGCCTCAGATCGGAGAACAGAGCCATCGCTAAAGTTATTACTAACACCTGCGCTTTTCTTCACAAGTCAAAATATGCTGTGAAAAATGCCAGTTATCCATTGCCACTGCTCTGGTGTGATTTGGTTGGCAATAGAGTGAAAGTCGTGAGTGTGTCTTGCTGTTCCTTTTTGTGGTGAACAGTCGCGTCTTTGAGTTTTAGGTGCACTCTACAGCTCAACCTCATACCAGTCTGTAGCACTCTGCATGCAATCCCACTTTCATATGCAAGTGGATGTTACCATCTTAGCATCAGGAGAACGTTCAGGTGCTGCCATTTTGCGTCTCAGATATCATAAGACTGTTAAAAAGGTGCATTGGAGATGGCTGTTCTGTTTCCTTTGTTGTCCATCATATTGTGAAGAAAATGTCCCCTTCTGGGCTGTTTCTATGGGAACAATGAGGCGTAATAAGAATTATATGTCAGATTCTAGTGACCTTCCGTCAAACTCATGTATATTGTATGCATACTCATAGCTTTAACCTACTAAATCTGCATTCTATTATTGCAGATACTACAAGCTGCATGCTATTAGTATGCAGCGTGCAAGGATTAGGCCCCAGCTTGTGAGTCCCTTGATGACTTACCCCTGAGTTACTTTGGCTTGGCTGCCCTCGTTGATTCGTTTTGAAGGAAGGATTGTACCTGTCAGTGTGTAAACACCACATTACTGCAGCCGCGCATGCCGCGTCAGAACAAGGCACCCGCCGCAGCCTCCCATTTACTATCCCAGTCGCACTGGTTTGTTCCGCCGTGTCACCGCGATGGCAGGCATATTCACGCGCTGCTTCATGTACGGTGACATGGACGCATGGCATTTGCAAAGACATGAATATGTTGTGCCACACCTGTGCACGGGAAAACACGCAGAGATTGAACTGACCTTTCATTCGGTCACCAAGGTAACAAGCCTGCACCACAGCCAACTGGTAAAGGCTATGCTCTAGTGCACATTTAAGTATAGATAATGTATATGCTGATTTTATTAGGAGATATAATAAACATTGATTGCAGGTACATTCTCCACCACTGAACGTTACTCAGTTCTGGCGTGGACGGTTCAGTTAATCACTGCTGAGTGCTCTGAAAGCTCTTGAGAAACTCAATACTGTCTATTGTCTTTACTGGCAAACAATCACCATCATAAGTGACATTTGAAGTGTAGTCAGGGGCTCACGCAAATGAGGAGGCCTCTCAGCATACAGGAGCGTTTAAAACAGCAACATTAACAAATAGCAGTTTCTTTTTAGCTTGAATGAAATGTCAAGATGCTGTGGTGGAAAACAGAGAGCAGTCAGTGATTGTAGATTTCGATCCAGATGATACCAACCCACAAGCAGTCATAGCCAGCTGCTCTGCGTCTGCAACCTTTTACTGTCAGGTTGACTGTAGTGGAAACCTGGACCAAGAGCGAGGTGGAGAGTACTGTAACAGGCTCTACAGACAGAAAGCTGATTGAAGACTTATCAAAGACCTCTATATACTGCCTGTATAGACATTAATGGACTTGTGTATACCTTTTGTGTGCATATCATACAGTATGCTTCTTGTGTGTGTGTGTGGATCCAGTGTGGGTATGGATTACGCCTGCTGCAGATTATTGTTACAGTTGTGTATAAGGCGTCCTGCTCAGGGTGGAAGTGATGGATGACTGTTGTCAATTGGAAATGTGAACGTCCTATAACAGTATTTGTATAATGGAGACAGAGAGGGAAAGAGTAAGAATCCCTGCAACAGACCAGGAATAGTAGTGACTCCACACACATACGGCACAGCACACACAGGGGATAAGGAAAAGGGATAGGGGCCATGTACAAGTCTATATATTGCTACTATTACCAATACAGCATAAACACTTTTATTATACACAATTTCCTCAGAGGCTCTAACTTGCCAGAGAATACTTTATGACAAGAAAATTGACAAATTTGCAGTTTATCAGCTCAATTGTTTGACATTAGGCAGCTTAAATCCCCCTAAGACAATCAGAAAAATTTGATATTGTATCGGCATTGACAACCCATATTGGTCACCCCCCGTCCCCCCCCACACCTGAATTGGCACAGACATGGGTCACACAGCAGTTGACCAGGTCCTGTCAAGGAGCACAGCAGAACAGTATTGGCACTTCTTTCTAGCACAACCCTCCAAGAGGTAGAACATCGGGGCCATCTGCTCGTCATTCACGCTCGAGTGTGTACATTTAATTTAGCGTGTTGCACAGTTTATATGATATTCAACCTTTCAATCTCCACCACCCTTACTCTTTATAAACCCTCTTTTGAGCCAATCACACACCGTCGAGCCAAAACTACTTGACCCGGGATGCTGTATAGCAAGAGGGGTCACATCTCACGCAGTAACACTAATTCAATTCCCTTATCTAGTGGGGGGATGGAGTATATGTAGGGGTCATTGGGGTTAAAACCAGGATTTAATGAAAAATGGCTTCTGAGATGCTATTGGTGTTGTGGGGGAGGTACAGAGGTGGAAGGGGGTTGGAGTTCCGTTATTGCCTTATTTTCATTACATAAAAGGATCAGAGAATCATATATGAGTGAAAATGCTTGTCCTGCAGTGTGGACGGGGAAATCAACACTTCCAAAACCTGGTCGTACACGGTCGGGTGCTGTTCAGCAGAAATCAGGACGCCAGTTTTCTGTCATCTTCAACTCTTTCTGACATTGTTCTTTTTTAAATGAAATTATAGCTGATCACGCAGTTTGGGTGCTATTGACCTTCCTGTATGTTAATGTCGTCAAACGACTTTGAGAACGTAATGAAGTGAATTGATTGACATCGCAGTGCAGCAGGAGAAGTAATTAATAAAACATGTCAATGTTTTGCTCCTGCATCATATGCTTGGCTGTATTTTAATGCAGACGAACTGACCAGGAAGAGCAGGGGGTGACAGAAAGGCGGTTTAACCTGCCGAGGCCAAGCGGTAAGCGGGCTGTGTCGACACTGGCTGTGATGCAGTTTGGTTGTTTGCCAAAGCAAAGTTGAGGAAGAGGTTTAGTGGTAACGTTATTACTGTGGTGTTTCA